>CM076577.1:1109114758-1109246960 GCA_034641835.2 Pinus albicaulis
CTACTACTACATATAGACTGCATAGGCATGGTCTTTCGACATTTTGTGTAGTTGCAGCAACATTTGTATTTCAGGGTGTAATCATGGGAGGCTGCTTCCTATTGCAAAAGGGGTTCATTCCTCATGATATTTCTTGTATTTTATTTTTGATATCATAATAAATTTATGGCTATAGTATTTTCCCTCTTATGGTGTATTTCAGAATTGCAGAGTTATTGGTTATGTTCATGTATTGCTGTAGCTCTCTCATTGAGCCTTGTTTTAGAGATCTAGTTTGGGGAGATCTGAATAACCCATCTAGATGTATTTCTTTGAGCTCATATTCTGCATAGGAGTTTTATATTGAGTATTCTAGGGCATCCCAGTGCTGGTTTTCCTTATTTATGCAGCAGCTTCCTTGTACAGTGTCCTCAAGGACCCTGTAGCAGAAATTCCCGAGGTGGAATATTGCATATCCATAGGAAGAGTCTGAGAAGGGATAGCTAGCCTTAGGATTTCTCCCTTCTTTAGAAGGAGTCATATCCTATAAATTTTCCATCAGTCAATCTCTGAAATGGACTTGTGATAGCTCACTAAAGAAGGAATTGGAATATCTTAAGATATTCCCGACAGAGCAGCAAGTTCCCCATTTGGGACATTACAGAAACCTCACTAGACTTGATCCCAGATCAAGTGATTGGACACGTGCCATCCTAGAAATAGAGAGTACGAAAATCTTTGATGCATCCATCGGTCTTTGCTATTAGTCTTTAGCTTTTCCCACCTCACTGTCCAAATGTGAGGTACTTCGCATGAGTCCGAGACTCAATGGGTAGGATGCATACGAGACACAGATCATGAGAGGTGAACCAAATCAATATCATAATGGTGGGATAGAAGCACACCAAAAAGGTTTGGAAAGACTAGCCCTATGGTTGCTTATAGCTCCAAGGAGATATCCCCAAAGCCCCCTGGAGCTCCCAGATCTCATCGTCCAAAAATACCCTCAGCATAGGGTCGTTCCACGATTCCAAGATTCTCACGAAAGGTTAGGAACTTGACCTTCCCCAAGGGATTTGTGAGAATATCCGTGACTTGCTCATCAGTTCCTATATCATTAGGGGAATTTTGAGTTCTAAAATGGGCCTCCTAAGAAAATGTACAACAAAAATAAAATTTATAAGAACCAATAGGATTAAAGATGATGATGTCAACCATGGGGGATGATTCACCATTTTTTAACTAAAAGGGTAAAAGGATTAAAAAATAATAAAATAATAAAACTATTTTTTCAACTCGTATTTTCAACTTATCTCCCAAATTTTTTACTCAAATTTCGAGCGGGAGTACTCGTTGGATGAAAAATTTAATTCCTCATCTAAGGAGTACCGATGTTGCATATTTTCTATAGACCCTGCTACATGAAAAATGAGAAATACATAAAAAAACGTGATTGCAATAATTTTTTTCATGTATTTCTCTTTTTTCGTGTAGCAGGACCCATCGAAAGTATGCAACATGGATACTCCTTGGATGAGTAATTAAATTTTTCATCCAATGAGTACTCTTGCTTGAAATTTGAGTAAAAAATTTGGGACATAAGTTGAAAATATGACTTGAAAAAGTAGTTTTTTCTTTTTTCCCTCTAAAATTTGATGATGTAATCAAATATTATTTTATTATTTCGACTATTATTTTATAATTTACTTAGGAGGCCCATTTTAGACCTAAAGGTTCCCCTAATGGATCGAGCCTTACGATGCCTCATTGTACCATATCCCGAATAAAGTGGTACTTGATATCAAAATTCTTGGATAAATCATGGAATGCAGGATTCTCGGACAACTGAATCCCACTCTGGTTATCACAGAGTATCATGGTGGTATCTAACACATGCCCAAACAAATCACTAAAGAGATGTCACAACCAAACTGCTTCACAATAGGCCATACTCGCTATAATGTATTCGGCCTCAGCGGTGCTCAAAGCCACCGACTTCTACTTCCTACTCATCCATGATATTGAAGTAGACCCAATTGTGAAGCAGCATCCAGATGTGCTCTTGCGATCTAACACATTGCTAGCCCAATCGGCATTAGTATATCCATGGAGTTTCACACTCTCGACAGTGTATCTCAGCCCATGGTTTATCATGCCCCAAAGATTTCTCAACAGATTCTTGGCAAGTTAATGTGATGAGGTTTAGCCATATGTTGACTCAAAGTGTTCACTGCAAAACATACGTCCATATGGGTGTTCCCTAAGAACATCAGGGCCCCTACGAGTTGATGATACTCAGTAGGATTTGCTAGCATGGGCCCAACAACACTGCCACTCATCTTCTTAAAGTTGATATCCATCGGTGTCGACACAGAATTAAATTCCACCATTCCAAATCTTTCCAAAAGCTTCACATTATATTTTCCTTGAGAAAGGAAAATCTCGCTAGGTCTCTGCCAGACCTCCAGGCCTAGGAAGTAATGCATTAGTCCTAGGTGCTTCATCTCAAACTTAGCAGCGAGCTCCCTCTTACACTGGTGAATGAGAGGTTCAGCACTTGTCAAGAAGAGGTTGTCCACATACAACACCAGGATGAGAGGCTTTTCTCTATCAACCTTGAAGTAAAGGTTCGGATCAACATTACTACGAGTGAAGCCCAACTTCATCAGGTAAATATATATCCTCTCGTACCAAGCATTGGGTGCTTGCTTCAACCCATAGAGGGATTTCTTCAACCTACAAACATGGGCATCCTGATCCTGGACTTCGAACCCCAGAGGTTGCTCCACATACACCACTTACTTTATTGCACCATGCAGAAATGCAACCTTCTCATCCATCTGATGAAGATTCCATCCTTGCATAGCATCAAAGGCTATGATAGATCGAATGGTGGTATATCGAGCCACAGGTGCAAACATATCATCATAGTCTACGCCTTCCTTTTGAGAGAAGCCATGGGCAACAAATCTTGCCTTGAAATTTTCAGCACTACCATCAGATCCATGCTTGCTTTTATAGAGCCATTTCGAGGTGACAAATGCTTTGTCGTCTAGTCTCAGAACCACATCCCAGACATCATTCTTCATAATGGACTCATATTATTCATGCATAGCATCCTTTCAGACTTGATGATTTAACACTTCCTCAAAGGATCCAAGCTCAAATTGTATGATTGTACTCATGGCTGCTAGATACCCTTGGTATCTATTCAGCTTATTAATTTCATGGAATGCCCCCTTTGGGGCCATATGTCTCTCAGCATCCTCAAGAGTGTCCCTGAGCCATGATGGTTTTATCTTCATTGAAGGAGGTGGATCAATAGGGTCCATTGGTCCTTCAATATCGGGCATCGTCTCATCCTTCGGTTCTTCTTGATTACCAGGCCTTGCTTCATGATCTTCCTCAGATCTCAGAATATTGATTACTTTCCTCAGGGAAGCATCTTCGTCAGAGGTAAAATTGTGGCATATCTCCACTTCCCTTTGACCAGGCACATAGACTCTATAGGCCTTCGAATTTTCATTGTAGCCCATAAACATTCCCTTTTTCCCAGAAGAATCCAACTTGCTCCTCTTGTCCTTCGGTACATGAAAATAAACAGGACATCCAAAAACTCTAAAATGTGAGACGTCAATTTATTACGAGAGAAAAAATCTTTGGGAGTTTTAGAATCCAAAGAGGAATGCAGGCATCGGTTTTGTATGTACACAATAGTGTTCGCAGCTGCTCCCCATATAAACTTCAGAAGAACTTGGTCACATAGCATGGCACAGACATCTTCCACAATGGTCCCATTATTTCTTTCAAAAATGCCATTTTGCTAAGGAGTATAGACAGTTGTGGTCTCCCTTTTGATGCCAGCTTCACTGAAACAATTCTTGAACTCGTTCGTCTCATATTCAGTGCCATTATCAGTCCTCAAAATCTTGATCTTATTCCCTGCTAGATTTTCCACGAAGGCTTTGAAGGTACAGAACCACATGAAAGCATCATCCTTCTTCTTTAAGAAGTATATCCAGGTTTTGCAAGAGAAGTCATCTATGAATGTCATATAATAAGAACATCCTCCCA
This sequence comes from Pinus albicaulis, assembly GCA_034641835.2. NCBI lineage: Eukaryota > Viridiplantae > Streptophyta > Pinopsida > Pinales > Pinaceae > Pinus > Pinus albicaulis. The sequence goes on from CM076577.1 coordinate 1,109,118,812, forward strand.
AGGATGTCATAGGAAACATACCAGACAGATCAAAATGTATCAATTGTAAGACATCAGATGTCTTTGTGACACTTGAGGGGAAAGGTCTGCTTGTATGCTTTCCTTCAGCATAACCATGACATACACCTTCATGATCATTCTTGAATTTAGGCATCCCTGTCACCACCTTCCTTGCTTTAGGAAGGGCTTTGTAATGAAGGTATCCAAACCTCCAGTGCCATAGTTCAGTCCGTCGGATAATATCACATGTCATCACTCCCAGTGTAATTCCTCCAACCTGGTAGAGTGTATCAACTCTAAACCCAATCATGATAGCTTCCTTGAAACTCTTCTTCCATATGCGCACCTTCCCATCAATGAATGCCACATTGAAACCTTTGTCTTCCATGGCCGAAATAGACATGAGGTTCTTCTTCAAATCAAGTACATATAGTACATATTGCAAGTGAAGGGCTTGACCTTGATACAAGTGGAGGGTCACAGTCCCTGTCCCTTTCATGGGATATGTGACATTATCTCCAAGGATAATTTTCAGATTAACATCCTTCTCAACCATATCATAAAGTGCTTTCTTGAACCCAGTGATGTGCCTTGAGGCACCACTATCTATCAACCAGACATCCATAGTGTCGGGTGGAGATGAAATAGAAAGGGAAGATACAATAATGAATTCATTTCTTTTATCATCAATAACATTATATTCCTCATACCTGGAATTTCTTGACCTTTTGTAAGGTTTCCCATTTCCACCAGAGGGAGCCTTCCTCTTTCCTTTGAACCTTTGTTCCTTTGATTTCCATTCCTTCGGTTGTTATTTTTATCATCATCATAAGGAGAATCCTTCTTGAAGGGAATTCTCTAGCATAGTTGTTGGTCTTGTGACATGTGTAACATTTTCCTTTCTTTCCTTGGGCCCCTGTTCTTCCTTTGTTCCCTGGACCACCATTGTTCTTCTTCTTAGCACGAGCAGTGAAGGCAACATTTCCTTCATTTTCATATTCCTTCATCCTTGTTTCCTCTTGTACACATCTCGATAATACTTTGTCAAAATTAGGTATCAGATTGTTATTGGGAATGGTAGTATTGAATACATGCCATTCAGAGGAGAGACCTCCAAGTGTAGTGAGAACCATTTCTCGATCAAATATTGTCTCCCCAATGGTGAGAAGATTATTTCTAATTTCGATCAACTTCAGAAAATATGATTGGACGGATTCATCCCCCCCTTTCTTCAGATTCTTTAGTTGGTTCTTGAATAAAAGGACTTGATTTGCATTGTTGGCCTTGAAAATGTTGACCAACTTATCATACATTTCCTTGGATATGCCCATCTTAGAGATGTAGGCTACCAGATTCTTATGAATTGAATCCTAGATCATCATCTTTGCTTTAATTCCCCCCTTATTATATTTCAACTTGGTGGCAGCAGGTGCAGTGGATGGAGGATTTTACCCTGCACATAGTCCCTGACATCTTGGTCTTCCAACATAAGATCCAAAGTCATCTTCCAGGCATGGAAGTATTCCTTCCCAGTAAATTTGTCATCAGATTTAAAGCCATTACAGTTTGAGATACTCATGCTCTTCTTCGGTGATTGCTACAAACTTGGGTTTTGTCTTCACCTCAGCTTCGATCCCATGTAAATTTTTGTAGATGTTATATGCTTGATGAAAATTTACTTTTATCCCCAATATCAAACAACAATCACATAAACAAGAAATTAAAATGCTGATAGAACATACCAGTAGATTGACAAAAGACAAGCCAAAAAGACACTTAACTTGATCAACAAAATATATGTGTTGTGTTTCGTTACGATGGTCAACAAGATGATTCAACTAGAAAAGTATCAATATGGTCAGCCAACTAGAAGTGTCACACAACCCTCTTGGATAGCTATATCAGTCAACCCAAAGTCAACGAAAGTCAACATTGTCAGAGTTAATGGTCAACGTAAAACAATAGCAGCAAAAAGTCAATGCAAGCCGGTCAAAGTCAATGGTCAACCTCGATTTTTGTGCCAATAAATGCGGATTAGATAAATTAGAATTTTGAGCAAGTTTGGGGTAATTTTGACCAAGCGTTGACCAAATTACATTTCAATTCTGGCCGACCTTGTACATATGTGGAATAAATTAAAAATAAATGTTCTGCTCATCGGATCAAGATGATCTTTAGATAGATATTCCACCCCTCTGAAAGAGGAGTCAAATAAAAATATTAGCATCTTCATCTGAGCATCACAACATGGATTTTGGACCTAGTTTTCCAAAATTAATGCAAACCAACATGATACTTGTATAATCTGGAAAACCTCCCTTCACAAGTAAAATATTTCATAATGGTTTTCATCAAAGGGGCATACTTATCACAAAGAAATCTAAAAGGAATAAAATGCTCAAGAACATCATTGAGGTTATGTTTTAGGATCATTCTATAATCATCAAGTTGTAATTCCATGCCCTTGAACCAGTTTTCACCCTAATTTGGAATACCTGTGGTTGAAGAAATGATGTCTACTAAAACATTGAACTCTACACCTGCTATGAAAACTCTGTCTATGTGAAAATTATGGGTAAAGAGGATGGTAAAAGGAACATGAGAACCAACCTCTGTTATCATCTCAGAAAACTTCATACAATGAGCATTTAAAAAACAATTTCTAACAAATGGAGAAGCATTGATTTCACTCAGAATGATTGGCTCAAATCTTGAATGATGTCCTCCCTTTTTCAATTTTTGTTTAATCTTTGTTTCACTCTCCATTAATTATTTTTGAAGGATAGACTCTAGCCAAGTTTAGGGTTTGGATAATAGGTGACAGTGGTTTTTAAAATAGAGGAAAGGTAGTGATGGTATGGATGTTTCCTCAAAGGTTTTGAGGAGACAAAGGGGAGTATGAGATGAAATTCTATGGTAAAATTTATTTCATGAGATGAAATGGTGTGGCAAGGAGTTTGTGAACTGTGCAATGGAAACTTAGCAAAAGGCTAGGGTTTAATGAGATCAATGGTACATAGGTAGTGAGTGATAGGAAGTGTGTAGGCTCGGGATTTTATGGATGATAAGTGATAATATAGGTGTAGTGAAAGCTATGAATTGCTTCACCAAAACAATAGAGAATAAAAACTACTGAAATACTTTACTATTGAAAACCTTAAGAATAAACCACTTTATCTTTGATGAGATTGTTTAACAAGATGGTGTAGATGATCACTAATTGTTTGTAGAAGCTTTATAGATCTTTGAACAATCATTTGAGGCTATCAAAACTTTGAATTTCGCCCTGAAACCATGAAGAAACTCTACATTTCAAAACCTTAGAAATTATGCAAAAAGTTCGTGAAAGAGTTACGCCTGTAGAAAGGTCGCGAAAGGGTTGCACCCAATCAAGAAGGTCGTGAAACGGTCGCGCCCTATCAGAAAGGTCGCGAAAAGGTTGCGCCTGACAGATGGGTCACAGAAGGGTTCTGCATCCCTGAAACTACAAAAAAACCCTCCATTTCTCACAAATTTTTCCTTCTCTTGATTTTCATAGTGATGTCAAGGAGATCCAAAGACATATAGAGTAAAAATTAATTTAATTGAGCTCCTCCATAGGCCTTTATAATTTGATTTTGATGTCTTAGTAATTAATGAGGTAGGATGTCCTACCTCGCCAATTCATCTTTGCCTTTCAAAATTTAGGACATTTTTGAAATTTTGGAACCTTAGAAACATTATTACATATAAAAACATAAATTACATTTGAAATCAAAATTTATTGAAGCTACTTTCCTATTACCACTTCTCTAATTACTGGATTTTATTCATGAAAAGGCAGTTTGATTACCCTAAAACCCAATGACCTAATGGATACTCTTAACTGGATGGAATCATGATAGAAATGACTGAAATTATGATGAAAACCTTCGAATGATAATAAACTTAGCTTATTTGATGACATAAACTAGTAATTTAAAATTTTGGAAAGAGTGGAAATAGTCCTAGGCCTAATACCCATTGACCAAATTTTTGCTTGAATACTTATTGAAATGGAAAAAAATTGACTTAGGGACCCTATTAAGACATGATAAGAGGTCATTTGATAACTAGTGATAGGATGCAAAGATTGACACTACCATCCTCCAGCTGGGGATGGTAGCTCCTTGGAGGTCTCAAGAACACTGTAGATCAAGTATCCTAACCATTGGGCATGTAGTCAAAAGCTAAAAACCAGACTTAATATTGAAAACTTGACATAATAAAATAACTCAAAACTACACTAACTTGAATTTGAATAAATTTGAAAACAAAATCAAATCAATGGAACTTTATGGCCTTCAGCTCAGGCTCCAAGTTTCGATGATTCTCTGCTTTACACTTTGCAGAAAAATTAAACTGATATGTACAATGGAAATGGGAAATTTTCAAAAATATGCATTAGAAAAGGTGATGCTTAAGGATCCTACCATTGAATGGTCCTCCTAAGAAATATTATCCATTAATCTCTTCCAATAGGAAAGCATGTTGTCCATGAGAGGTTGAAATATTGTATGGTCCTTTCCACAGGTTCTCAAATTTTCCATGCTTACCTTTCTCCTCGTTTCTAGCATCCCAATGGAGGACCACATCTCCAATCTTGAAATCATCTGCCTTTGTCTCGCGATCATATACCTTATTTATCTTTTCATGAAGCTTTGAGGTGTTCTGAAAGACCTCATCTCTTGTTTGCTAAATATGGATCATTTTACTGATTTGGCATTGCACATCATTCTCTTGGCTTCCTACTTCTTGTAACAACTTCATAACCAGGACTGCAAGTGATGTAGGAAAAACAATATCTACTCCATATACCAACTGAAAAGGAGAAATTCCTATTTATTTCTTACTACTTACCTTGTCTTCCCATACAACATTAACAATATTTTTATGCCATTTATTCTTGTTTGCCTCCAATATCTGCTTTATGATATTAATCAAAGATTTCTTATAAGATTCTGCCAATCCATTACCTTGCGGATAATATGTGGTTGAGTGCCCCAATTTTATGTCACAAAACTCAACCATTTTATTTGACTTGAATGCAGTCACATTCTCTGTAATGATCTTATGAGGACAGCCAAAACAAGACAAAATGTTAGTCTCCAAAAGCTGAATTATAACTAAATCTGTAGCTTTCCTTGTTAGGATCGCTTCGATCCATTTGGTGAAGTAATCGGTAGCTGTTAAGATCCATTTATGTTGTGTAGATGATCCAGGGTGAATTTCTTCGATAAATTCAAGACCACGCTGCTAAAAAGGTGCTTGCACAGATATAGGCTGCAAAGTTAATGGGAGAAGCTTCCTTTTACCTTGAAATATTTGACACTCGTGGCATCTCATCATTGTTTTATATAAATCTGAAAAAAGAGTAGGCCAATAATATCCAACCCTCAACACCTTATTTGCCATATTTTTCCAAAACAGGTGACCTTCACAATATCCCTTATGGAAACCATTCATTACCTCTTTGTCTTCATCTTCTACTAAACCGTTCAACATGACACCTCCCAGGTCTTTCCCATAAAGAGAGTTGTCTAAAATGAAGTATTTGGAAGCCTTTAAATTTAATGACCTACTATTAATTTTAGACATGCCTAGAGGAGGATTAAGATGCTGAAGAACATATACAATTTCAGAATACCAAGGAGACGAGAGAAAATATTAGATACATGTATAAGTGCGGCATCACCTTCTTCATCGGATAAAACTGAAATGAGGTTGATATCAAGAGCATGTAAATTTGATTCAACCACGAGCTTGGATAATCCCTGACCTTTGATAAGCTTTGTGGGCTTGATCTTGAAGTCATACTCTAACATAGCTGCTATCCACTTCCCTCTTCTGCCTTCCGAACTAGTTTGCATAAGAACATCCTTCACTGCTGCATTGGGGACATAATTTATAATATGTGAATGAAGGATATACACTTGAAATTCCTTCAATGCCTTTACCAGGGCCAAGGCTTGCTTCTATATGATTATGTATCTACGGGCTGCATCCCTGATGGTACAACTAAAAAATGAAATAGGCTACTCGGTCTTATCCTTCTTTTGCATCAAAACCGCAACCAAGGTATGTTTAGAGGCAAATGAAAATATGATGAAATAAATGGAGTAATCGGGGTTGATCAGAATAAGAGCTATAGTTAAGAAAAAATTCACTGAATTAAAAGAATTTTTGGCATCCTTAGACCACTTTACCTCATTGTCCTTCTTTAGCATATTTTTCATTTCTCGAAGATGCTCAACAAGATTTGGAATAAATTTTCTCAGAAAGTTCATCTTACCATTGAAATAGTGAATCTCTTTCTTTCTACGTGGAAAATAAATTTGATGAATAGATTCAATTTGAGAAGGATCAATCCGGATACCATATTTGGAGATGACATGACCGATAAGCTTTCCCTCCTCCATGGAAAAAATACTCTTTTTAGGATTAAGAGAAATCCCAAATTTCCTGCATTTCTGAAATTCAATTCTCAAATGATACAAATGAACGTCATTAGAATGAGAAAAAATTGCCAAATCATCAAGATATACAACTAAGAAAACATCCTTTTCATTTGCAAAGGCTATGTCCATTGCCCACTGAAAGGTGGCCCCTGCATTCTTGAGCCCAAACAACATTATAGCATACTTGAAAGTGACCCAAGGTGTCGAGAAAGCAGCCTTGTCTTGATCATCCTTGTGCACTAAAATATGATTGTATCCCAAATATCCATCAAGAAGTGACATTCGGGAAGCACCAACCACTCTTTGTAGGATATGATCCATCTTGGGAAGGGGATAATTATCCTTCAGAGACACCTTATTTAAGTTTCTAAAATCAATGCAAAGCTGAATTTCTCTAGTTTTATTCCTTATTGGAACCAAATTTGACATCCAATCAAAAAATCTGATGGGAAAAATGATGTTAGATTTCAAAATTTTGTTCACCTCCTCCTCTATCGATGACAACAAACTTGGGTTGATTATTCTCAGCTTTTTTCTAAAGGGATTTTGGTCAGGCTTGACCAGACTTGTTTTTGGAATGATATTCTTCTCATAAAATTTCAAGTCTGCATAGTCCCAAGAAAATACATCAGATAATTCAGACAAAAGAGTGATGTATTTGTATTTTACCTCTAGAGATAAGGACTTGGACAACTTGACCATCTTGGGCTTTTCTGTTGTTCTTATGTTCACATCCTCGACACCTTTCTTAGTAGGAACCATAGTCAGATTCCTAGCAACATCATCTTGATCAAACCATTCTTCCAAAGGTACAAGACCCCTTGGAATTTTGTTATCCTTAAACTGTAATACGTCAACCTGAGTGGCTTCGATTAATTGATCATCTTTGTCATAAACTTCATCAATAAAGGAATTATCAAATTCACCTTCATTTTGCAGAAAAATGTTTACGTGTTTTTCATCCCAAAACAGTTTCCAATACTGCAAGTTGTCACAGTCAGTTGGTCAATGTTTGACATGAATTTCAAATTTCTTATTAGAATATAATGGGAATCTTGAAATTACTTGCTGCTGTAGCAAGAAAATCTGCCATAAGATTTTGACTTCTTGGTACTACTGAAAATGTATATTTAGGAAAAATATTTAGGATATCCAGCCCAACATTTCTATATGCTCTCATTCATGGATGCTTGACCTGGTATTCACCTTTTACTTGTTTAATCACAAGCTCATGGGTCGCCATAAAAAAAAATTCTTTTTTCACCCTTTTTTCAGAATTGTGAGGCCAGTGATCAATGCCTCGTACTTAGCCTCATTATTAGAACAATCAAAAGCCAAATTATATGAACATAATCTTACACTTTTTGGAACTTTACCTGGCTGATGAAGAGGACTACGGATCCATATTTTGATGTCCACCCCATATTTCCCTAAGGCGCCATCGAAATCCATGGTCCAAAGACCATTCTCATCATCCAGATGTTTGAATTATGCATTTCGTTTTGTCTCATCTTTTCAGGCCACTTCTTCAATATGTTCTGAACCCTTTTCTTATTTATTTGATGAATGCTCTGAAGAACTAGGTTGATTTCCTTGTTTCTCTTCTAAAACTTCTCTAACACTATTGGAAATTTCTGGAATTTCCTCTACTTCTATAAGTTGACTATCTACATCATTTAAACCACTATAATTAAACAAAATAAATGATTCAAGATCTTTATGTACAACATTAATAGGATGATTGTTGGGTTTCTCTTTGCTGGTAATCATGTATTTCATCTTTGTTTCCTGGTACAACTTCCTCAATTGTCTAAAAAATAGGATGGTGGCATAAGAGAAATCCAGTTGCAAAGTACCTCTTAACTTCGCTTCCCAAGATATTGAAAATAATATACCAAACCATGGTGGTATATCAGCTACCACCACATCCATCAAGACATTCTTTGCTAGGATTTGTTCAAGGGAATATACAAAATCCTTGATGATACCAAGACAACGAAGTCTACCAGAATCAAAGGAATACATATCATGGTTAGGACGAGTTATATCTAAGCCCAATTTCTCCATAATGGCCTTCGAAATCAGGTTATGGGAAGCTCCGGAGTTAAGCATGACATTTTGAAGGATACATTGAAGAATTATCAAACTCAAATAGAATGGGGGACCTTCACTATCCTCTAACTGACCATCTATGGATGGACCAAAAATGAGCTTAGGTTGGTCATATTCAACATTTACCATATCAGACAAAGGATCTTCTTTCAGCATTTTGGCCACGTGAGATTTATATTGATTGTTTTTAACAAGCTCGGTTAAAGGGATAGATACTTTTAACTTAGGTATTTCATTTTCTAAGATAAAAATATTGGAATGATTATCTACCTCTTTAATGGTGATGTATCTCTTGTCGGGTTGATCCTTTGTTTTATTTTCCTTCTTCTGAAATTATTTTTCTTTGCTTGGTGTGCTTGTAGATGGATGATTGATCTTGCTCTAATTTGCAACTACATGATCCTTTCCCTTGTTATGATTACCTTGAGGATTTTTCTTTGGTTGAGTATCTTTTTGTTGGGATTCCCTCTTCTGAATAGGAGTGACTGAAACATCTCTCTTTCTCAATGAATATTTCCTTTGATGTGAACTGAGTGCATTTAAATAACCCTACTGATAATCATCAGGCTCAACCTCCAACTCATGATCATTAGCAAGTATGTAATCTTCATCTTTACCCAAATCTGTTTTCTCAACATATTCTTCATCCTTTGTCAAAAATATAGGTTGGCCATCTGCTGTAAAGAAGTGATTTTCCTCCACAATCTCATATTCTTCTTCAACCCCTTGAGCATAATTTTGCTGCAAAGGTGTTTGAATCTACTGTTTTTTTGGCTGCTCAAGAGCCCTTTGTTCTCTTTTCTTGATCCTAAAATGAGGCTACTGTTGTTGTCCTCTAAAATTAGGATTTATAACCTATGCTTCCAACTGTATTTCTGTGATGGAAATTTTGTCAACCATTCTTTACATTGTCCTGATCAAAGTATCCAATTTTACATCAGAGGATGAGGATGTTTCTTCTTTAATTGTTACCTTTTTCTCACCCGTTGTCTTTGACTTTTTAATTAACAATTTTTCTTCCACACTAGCTACATTTCTTTGTATATATTCTAGTTTTGCAGGACTTTTCTCTCGGAGTTGGTATGCCATGTCCGGATCAAAGGCATCCGGGTAGTGCAAGAGAGCCAAACCTAGAGGAGGTTTGATCTCATTTGGAATTTATTTGTACACTCAGTTGAAATGAGCAGTGAAATCCAGAACTGATTCATTTGGATTCCTCTTTAGGTTTTCATACTCAGAAAGAATCTGTAGTGGATTCTTCTTCACTTCCCATCGAGTTGTGAAAGCATTAGTCAGTTTCTCTGGGTTTCCTTTAGAATGGGCAATCAAATATCGGAACCAAGTTTTAACATCTCAGGAAAATATATGGGCAATGATTCTCATCTTGGCATCATCGACATCTATCTCTTCCAAGTCAATGAAATTATTGAATTTGACTAAGTGTTGTTTTACACTAATTTCATAATTCTCATCAAAGAGAGGGAGTCTATAGCCATAGCCTTGTGAAAAATGTGCAAGTTCGGCAGGTAGGACTAGGGGTGAAAATATTGCCATGATTCCCATTGAATGTGGTGCAAGAGTTACAATGAGAGGGGTATACTGAGAAGGTAATGAAGTAGAAGCAATGGAGGAAGAGGAAACAACTGATTTGGATTGTGTCAGAATGAAGAATGACTCTTGCTGGTATTGGATGATGGATTTTTCAAATGTGTATTGAAGTTGATTAGCTATTTTTTCAAGCCTATCAAATTGACTCCAAAATTTTCTATCAAAGTTTGATTCGGATTTAGATTCTTCGGAAAGTAAACTATCTTCAAGTTTTGAGGAGTCAAAAACTACCTCAGACAATGATTTTACTTCATATAGTATTAATGGGTCAAATACTATCTCAAACAGTGAAGTTTCAGACTTTGATTGAAATAGAGACAACTCAAACTTCAAATCAAAAGGTATGTCTTCAAGAGATAAAACTTTTGTAGGTAATGAAGAAGATCTTACCAATGGAGAATGATTCGAATGAAACACTGAGTGCTGGGATCTCTACTTCTGAACAAGTTTCTCTGTATCTTCAACTTGAGAAGCTGATGAGGATCTGGATTCGATCTAGTGTATTTTCTCAAAGCTAGAATGTTCTCCTTTTCCGCAACTCGGTTCTTTGAAACTTTCAGATCAACCTTCACGAACATTAGGAATTATCACCCACAAGCCTAGAATTCAATTAAATTATGGTACACCCAAGGAATATCTGTCACTTTTCTCCCCAGTATGGTCACCAAGATGTTAACACTCCACCGGATCTCTGAAGGTTGAGAAGGAGACCAACAAAGATAACCACAGACCACTTTGACCTAATAGCTAGCCCTTATGTTGAGAGGGCTCTCTCAATGCGATCACAACCAAATTGACTGGATCATGGAGATTTTAGGCTAGGTATATCAGGCTCTAGGGTTTGATTAATTTGAATTTTTTGTTGGATGGTGAATTGGGTCTAGGAAAAACTTGGTCAAGGATCTGAAAATAAGTTTTGCAGAGATGTTGTGGGGCAAGGTAGGCACACACTTTAGAACTTTAAAGGTATCCTGGGGAATGGGGTAGATTGATAGTTTTTCAAAACGAGCATGGAAATCATGAATTCATTTATATCAAAATAAATTGAACATAAATGTGAATTTTCTCCAAAACAAAGCATTGAAATAATGAATTTTTCTTATCAAACTTAGAAATCAATCACATAAGACATGGAAATGAAGATGGAAGGCACAATACTTTCAAACATATGATAATAGAAGAAAAAACACTTCCAAAAAACATACCACATGAATCCCACCACAATAGTTGCAAACTTTGTATATGAGTTCCTGCTAAAAATCACAAATACACTAGTGTTCCAAGCTTAATTGCACAACATCCAACCTTTGAAACTGATTACAATGGGCCTCATATAGGAAAATACATCATAGGAAACTCATCAAGTCGAAAAACCTATTAAGGGCTCATCATAAATGCCTTTGATGAGTTCTCACCTAAATACTAGGATAGTTGAAACAATTTCCAAGATTTTAGACAAAGTTTAGGAGAGCTTATCTCCTCATTAATTACAAATTTCCTCATAAAGTGAGGCAAAAACTAACTAAAATGATTAAAATAAAGTAAATTGATTACAAGACATCGAATTCGATATTTTTCAGTGCATAATTTTTTTTCTAGACCAAATGGGTCGCACTAGGAGCAAAAGGGCCGCGCTAGCATGTAGAAAGGTCGCACCATAATGCATCAAAACAAAAATTTAGCAGAAAGGTTGCAAAAATGTCGCGCTAGTTGAGAGCTACTTTTGGCTGACTTTTAGAAATCTAAATTTCATTCTAAAATTTGGGTCAATTATCCCCACATGTATACTTTCCAATGAGCCATCAAACTCCAAACAATACCCACGGGAAGGCCTCCAAAACCTAATTTTTCCAACCTCACTCAAAAGCGTTGCGCCAATCCAGATTTAGTGGCAGAAGCATGAAAAAGGTGAGGTTTTGTGAGTTTTTCATCAAAATTAAAAGCTTTCATAGAAAATTCACTTCAGATATGGCATTTAATCATGAGTGTTGATCCATCCATGTAGATAAAAGCTCATTTGGGTGCCCAGATAAAAAGGGTCTCACCTCAGCGTGACCTTTTTGTGTGTGATTTTTTGCAAAATTTCAAAAAAATTCAAACTTCTCCAAAATTTTCAATTTTTTTCCTTTACTACTATGAATGATAGGCTAAACATCCAAGGATGTTTTAGCCACCAATTTGGCTCCTTGAACTCTTTTTATTTTCTCCCTTTGCTTGTCTTGGACCTCTTGAAGTTTTCTTTTAAATTTTTAAATTTTTACTTGTGCAATATGATTTTTGGTTTGATATCGGGAAACCATGTTTTTGTGAATCTTATTATCCCTATTTGAATTCTCCAAGAGATTTTCTAGGTGGATGTTGAACTTTTCAAGCCAAAATTATTTTTCTTCATTGATTTATTTATCCATCGACCTCTCCTCAAAAGTGAGCTACTCATTTGTAGGGTTTTGTTCTTTGTTTTTCTGTAGTGCATTCTTGAGACCCATAGTTCTTGGCCTCTTTTTCTTCACTTAGTGTTCATTTTCATCAGGTTTAGCCACTTTTTTCCCCCTTTTTTTTATTTGCCTCAAACAACCTCTTCTCCAAAATAAAATGATTTGTCTTCAATTGATTGTTTTCATGCTCAAGAAATGAGATGACAAATTGAGCCCTTGCTAGGTTATCTTGGAGCTCTTTGATTTGAGAATCCTTGTCTTTGATTCTTCTCTGCAATTTTTCCTGGTCATCATGATCATCTAGGTCAACCAATTCAAAATCATTTCCCCCCTCACCATGCATGGAAGTCTCATGCAAAGCTGATGGTGATCCCTATGGTGAAATAGGCTTGGCCCCTTCCTCTTTCAAAGGAGCAAACAAAAGTCTCCTGCCTCTATGATAGGTGAGAGTAACCTCAGGCCTATGCCTCTTTGAAAATTCATCCTGTTTTCTTGATGATCGAAGCTCCATTGGCTGTGTAGACATTGACCCTGATGGTGTTGTTTTTCTAGGAGAAACAATGGGACTAATATCGGGAGCATTGTTTAGTTTATCCATGAAGGTCTTCGAGGTGATTTGATTGGATGAAAGCTGATGCATAAAAAAAATATTGATTAGGCTATGGTGGAATAGATTGGTGATAGGAGGTTTTCCCTTGGTCTTAACCTTTTCAGTCATTTTCACCACACTTCTAAAAAGAAAGTTAGACAAATTAAGTGCCTTTTGTAGAGGTGAAGTGCATAAGAAACCCAACATAATACCTGTATAATCTGGAAAACCTCCCTTCACAAGTAAAATATTTCATAATTATTTTCATCAAAGGGGCATATGTTGTGAAACCAGCTCCAAAAATAAAATAAAATAGATTTCAATGCCTTAGAAATAAGCCACTTCGAGGGGGAAACCTCCAATACATTACATAAATGAACAATTCTTAAATTCTACAAATGACCAAAACCTCCTTCTATATATAGGAGTCCATGGGGCCACAATGTAATCCTAGCCGACGTAACAATAATAATTTAAGGGCACAATAATAAAAATATTGGGGTTACAGGGGTACAACAATAACAATAAGGGGGGCTGCACTAACATAATAAGGGACTACACTATTAATATAGGGACCTAACATGCCCCTCTCCTTCAAACAAGTATTTTCCTCAATGCTTCAGTAGCTCCGGGTGCTTTTGTATAAAATTCTTATCCTCCCATGTAGAATCTTCAGTGGGTAAGTTCTTCCATTTGATGAGATACTTTGAAATTGATCGATTTCGTAGTTGTCGAGTTCTTGTTTCTGTGACTGGTTCAGGTTCGAATATTGTTTTTCCTTCCTCATCAAGTTCTGTTAATATTGTTTGAACTGAAATTTTGTCCCCTATAACCTTTTTTAAGCATGAAACATGGAAAATTGGATGAACTCACGAAGAAGCAGGAAGCTCCAATTTATATGCCATAGTACCAATCTTTTGCAAAACCTTGTAAGGACCATAGTATTTTGGTGATAATTTATTATCCTTCTTAGCTTGCTTGAGGGAAATTTGTTTGTATGGTTGTAGCCATAAAAATACCTAGTCTCCCACATCAAAACTTCTCTCACTGTGATGTTGATCTGCCTGTTGTTTCATTTGATTTTGTGCCAAATTTAGGTTATCCTTTAAGAGTTTGAGAACTTCTTGTTGATGCTCGATGTCATCCTCCACTACTTGAACCCTAGAATTTTCCCTTAAATAAGATGTGATGGATGGTGGATGATATCCATAAAGTGCCATAAATGGGGTCATTTTTGCTGCAATATGGAAGGAAGTGTTATACCACCATTCAGCAAGAGGTAACCACTTGATCCATTGTGCTTGCTTATTAGATACAAAACAACGAAGATATCCTTCCAAACATTTATTCACTATCTCTGTTTGACCATCGGATTGAGGATGATAAGATGAGCTATGAGCTAGTTGAGTACCCAAACAAGAAAATAATTTTGTCCAAAAATTTCCTATAGAAATGGGATCTCTGTCACTTACAATAATCTTCGGGTTTCCATGTAGCTTTTTAATTGTTTCCATAAATGTGGTAGCAACTCTACTCGCTTTAAATGGATGAGATAATGCACAAAAGTGTGCATACTTGGTAAGCCTATCAACTACCACCATGATGACACTCCTTCCTTCAGACTTAGGTAAACCTATGATAAAATCCATCGAAATCTCCTCTCAACGTTGACTTGGAATGGATAAAGGTTGTAGAAGACCTGGGGTCTTAATTGTCTCAATTTTATTTTGCTGGAAAACCAAAAATTCTGCCACAAACTTTTGAATATCATATTTAAGGCCATCCCAAAAAAATTCTTTCTTCATCCTGTGGTAAATTTTTAAAAATCCGGAGTGTCCTCCTAAAGGAGAAGTGTACAATTCCAAAAGAATATTTTGCTTTAGTTTGGAATTCTTGAAAATATATAAGCGATCTTTGTACCATAAGGAATCATTTTTCCAACTAAATGTATCAAATGTACTAGGATCTTTTTGCAACTTTTGAATGAGAGTTCACACTTCTTTTTCCTTCTTCCATTCATCCCTTGCTTCGGTTATCCAATCTGGTTGGATAATTGAAATGGCACAAAGCAATGCTTCCACCTCTTCATCCTTTCTTGAGAGTTCATCTGCAGCAACATTTAACTTCCCTTTTTTGTAGACAATTTCAAAGTCACAACCCAACATCTTTGTGACCCATTTTTGCTACTCTTCTGAAGATAGTCTTTGTTCCAAAAAGTGTTTAAGACTATCATGATCATTTTTTACCTTGAAGTGTCTTCCCATTAGGTAAGGTCTCCATTTCTTTAGTGCATGTAGTATTGCCAACATTTATTTTTCATAAATAGCCTTCTGTAAATACTTTCCTTTGATTGAATGATTTTCAAAAGCAATGGGTCTTCCTTCTTGCATTAAAACAACACCAATTCCATTTCCTGAGGCATCACATTCCACAATAAAGGTTTTTGTGAAGTTTGGCATAGCTAAGAATGGTGCTAGGCACATTGCCTCTTTAAGATGTTTAAAGGCCTTAGTTGCTTCAGGAGTGCATGAAAATGCATCTTTTTTCAATAGTGTTGTTAGAGGAGCTGCTATTCTCCCATAATTCTTAACAAACTTACGATAATACCTTGTTAACTTGAGAAATCCATGCAACTGCTTTATTGTTGTGGGACTTTCCATTCCTTAATGGATTTAATTTTGTTAGGGTCTACCTTAACACCCTCGTGAGATACAATATGACCCAGATATTCCACCTTTTGTACTCCAAATAAACATTTGGATGTTTTTGCATATAATTTTTTCTCCTCCAATAGTTTGAGCACCCTGTCAACATGTTGAACGTGATCCTTCCAAGACCTGTTGTAGATTAGTATATCATCAAAAAATACTAGCACAAATTTTCTAAGGAAAGGTTTGAAAATGGAATTCATCAACCCTTGAAATGTAGAAGGTGCATTGGTAAGGCCAAAAGGCATGACCAAAAATTCATAATGACCCTCATGAGTTTGAAATGTTGTTTTTGGAATATCTTCAGTCTTCATTCTAATTTGATGATATCCTGAATGAAGATCCAACTTGGTAAAATAAATTGCTCCATGTAATTCATCCAATAATTCATCAATCACAGGAATGGGAAATTTATCTTTAATAGTAAGCTTATTTAGCTCCCTATAATTCGGACACATGCACCATGATCCACCTTTTTTGCGAACCAATACTACTAGAGCAAAAAGAACTTTGACTAGGTTGAATTATACCAACCTCTAAAATTTCTGCAATCATACGTTCAATTTCACTCTTTTGGACATAAGGATATCTGTAAGGCTTGATGTTTGGAGGAACACTTCCTGGAATCAAATGAATATCATGATCATGATCACAAATAGGTGGGAGTCCTTTGGGAGTATCAAACACGTTGGAATACTGTCCAAGACTTTCTGGAGATATGGAGAAATACATGATTTTGATGTTGGAACTTCTAGTGAGCATAATTGTGCAATTACGCCCCGTTGTTCTTTCTTTAGAAGCTTTGTCATGAAATTAGAGCTTATTATCTTTCTTGGCTTCCCTGTGATACCCCGTAATTCAATTTCCTTTCCTTTCAAAAAAAATTTCAAGAAAATTTCTTGAAAATTAAAAGCTATCGTCCCTAAATATTGTAACCATTGTACTCCTAGTACAACATCAACACCTCCCATTGGGATGGAAAGCACTGGACTATTCAATACATATTCCCCCATGGCTAGCTTGATATTATGGCATTTTCTAGAGAAATTTATAGTTCTTGCATTTGCAACCACCACTTGAAATTTTGGTGTTGGGTATAGGAAACAATTCAATTCCTTGGCTACCTTATAATGAATAAAATTCTGGGTACTACCCAAATCAATCAACACTATTACCTTTTTCTTCTTGATATGTCCTTCTATCTTGAGAGTTTGAGGAGTGGTAATTCCTGCCAATGCATTACATGATATGGTCGAACTCATTTCTTCTTCTTCTAGGGTTGGTTCCTAGCGTATATCCTCTTCTTGTTCATTTTCTTCTTCCTCTTCACAATCTATGTAAAATAATTTCTTCTCAGCACACCTATGACCTTTAGTGTATTTGCTATCACAACTGTAGCAAAGCCCTTTTTCTCCTTTTTCTTCTAATTTTTGTGGTGTCAACCTTGTAGGTTGTGGAAATCTAGGCGTAGCAACACTTCCTTCTTTATAGAAGAGAGTGGTAGGCTTCCTTGTCGCCATAATTTTACATTCAAATTTTCTTGCCAACCTGAATGCCTTCCCCAATGAATCAGGTTCCAAAACGCCAACTTCATGTTGGATGTTATCCTTTAAAGTACCTATGAAGAGATCAATCTCGTGTTCCTCTAGAAGATCAGTTACCCTTATATTCAATTTTTGAAAGTCCTCAATGTGTTCCCCCACTAAACCTTTTGTTTGAGATTTATCAATTGGCTAAAGAAGGTGTTGCTCTTTGTATCCTCATAATGTGCTATCATTTCCTCCATAAAAATTGATCAAGTGATAAAATTTTTACGGGAGCAAAGCCATCGATACCATACAAATGTATTTTGTTCTAAATGTAAAGTTTCAATGCGTACCTTTTGTGTGTTTTTCACATTATGGAGATCAAAATATTGCTCCATCTGTAGTATCCATGCTACAGGATCCTTTCCATCAAACTTCCTCATATCCACTTTTGGAATATGGTGGTTCTTCCCACCAACATTAGAGTTTATGAAATCACGATTAACATTTATTTTATTCTCATCATGAGTTTCCTCTACTATATTTTCACCATTAGGAAACATTTCTTGTATAAACTTTGTTAAATCTTCCATGTCTTCTTTTAGATCATTCTTCATGTTTTCCATTTTTTCATCGATCATAGCTTCCATGTCATCCATCATAGATTCCATGCCAACTTCCATGCCATCTATCTTAGATTCCATGCCTTTCTTCAAACCATCCATATTATTCTTCAAACCATCCATCTTCGCTTCCACGCCTTTCTTCAAAACTTCCATTTCATTTTTTGCTGCTCTTTGCGAGAGAAAAATTTGGTGCACTTGCTCTTGTAATTTTGATACATCATGTTGCAATTCTTCATCTTCATGAGTCATAGTAGAGCCTTCTGAAGGCTTAATGGGTGTTGAATTATTTTAACGGGGCATTTTTTAGAACCCAATACTGATATCTATTCTACAATATTCCCTTGTAATCAATTCAAATTGATTCTTCAAAAGAGACATGCAATTCAGAAAAAAAAATACACACCTTTTTCTTGCTTTTGAGGAGCTCGATATTCAAATTGGATTATCTCTGTGATTGCGGCTCTTCAATATCTAAAATTTGGCACTAAGGTATCCCTCTAAATTTTCTTTCAAATGCCACAGGTCTGACCTGATTTGGATTCTCCAAGGCAAAGTTATGTCCAATCTCCCACAATGACCTAATTATGGATTGGGTCAGTAGAGAGAAGTTGTAAGAATTTACACGTGTCAATGTTTCGTCCTTCGGCTCTGAAATTGATAGAAAAGAAACTACAGTCCGTGTACTTGCGACCAATTTTTACGGCACTCCAATCTGATGCTCAAAGAGAGAGAGTTATGAATCTTTTTCCACGATCACCTCTTTGATATGAAATTCGGGAGCCTGAAAAAGCACTACCTTCCACAGATCATATCTCCAAAAATATTGCGAACCAAGCTCTAAAATGTTGCGATGATTTTCCTCAGGATTTCGGCTCCGCGCCCTAAAAATTTCAGATTCCGAACCTTCGTAGAAAAAAAGTTATACCGAAAATGCCACGATGACCTGTTTAGAGCAGTGAAACCCTAGAATCCAAAGCTCTGATACCAAATGTTGTGAAATTGGCTCCAAAAATAGAAGAAAAGAGATATCAACGCCTTAGAAATAAGCCACTTCGAGGGGGAAACCTCCAATACATTACATAAATGAACAATTCTTGGATTCTACAAATGACCAAAACCTCCTTCTATATATAGGAGTCCATGGGGCCACAATGTAATCCTAGTCGACCTAACAATAATAATTTAAGGGTACAATAATAACAATATTGGGGTTACAGGGGTACAACAATAATACTAAGGGGGGCTGCACTAACATAATAAGGGACTACACTATTAATAGAGGGACCTAATAGCATACTTGTCAAGGAGAAATATTCAAGGAAAAACATGCTTAGGAACATCTCTGAGGTTAGGTTTTAGGAGCATTCTATAATCATAAAGTTGTAATTCCATGCCCTTGAACCAAATTTTCATCTTGATTTGGAATACCTATGGCTGAAGAAATGATGTTTGCTAAAAAATTGAACTCTGCACCTTCTATGACAGCTCTGTCTATGTGAAAATTATGGGCAATGAGGTAGGTCAAAGGAATATGAGATCCAACCTCTGTGATCATCTCACAAAACTTCATACAACCAGAATTTACAATTTTTTTTTAACAAAGAGATAAGAATTTATTTCACTCATATCGATTGGCTCAAATCTTGAATGATGTCCTCCCTTTTTCACTTTATGTTTACTCTTTGTTTCACTCTCCATGAAGTATTTTTGAAGGATAAAATCTAGCCAAGTTTAGGGTTTGGATAATAGGTGACAGCGGTTTTGAAAACATAGGAAAGGTTGTGATGGTATGGAAGTTTCCTCAAAGGTTTTGAGGAGACAAAGGGGAGTATGAGATGGAATACTATGGTGAAATTTATTTCATGAGATGAAATGGTGTGGCAAGGAGTTTGTGAACTGTGCAGTGGAAAGTTAGCAAAAGGCTAGGGTTTAATGATATCAATGGTACATAGGTAGTGAGTGATAGCAAGTGTGTAGCTGAGGGATTTTATGGAGGACAAGTGATAATGTAGGTGAGTGAAGGGTAGGATTTCGTTTACCAAAAAAATGGAGAATAAAAACTGTTGAAAGACTTTGTCGGAGAAAACCTTGAGAATAAACCACATTATCTTTGATGAAATTGTTTAAAAAGATGGTGTAGATGATCAATTACTATTTGTAGAAGCTTTATGGATTTTTGAACAATCTTTGGAGGCTAGAAAAAGCATGAATTTCTCCCTCAAACCATGAAGAAACTCTGCATTTCAAAACCCTGGCAATTCTGCAGAAAGGTCGCGAAAGGATCGTGCCTGCAGAAAGGTCGCAAAAGGGTCACACCTGGTCAGAAAGGTCATGAAAGGGTCACGCTCGGTAAGAAAGGTTGTGAAAAGGTCGCGCTTGACAGATGGGTCACAGAAGGGTTGCACCTCTATGAAACTGCAGCAAAAAAAAAAAAAAAAAACCCTCCTTTTCTCAAAATTTTTCCTTCTATTGATTTGCATAGTGATTTCAAGGAGATCCAAAGACATATAGAGTAAAAATGAATTTAATTGAGCTCCTCCATAGGCCTTTATAATTTTATTTTGATGTCTTAGTAATTAATGAGGTAGGATGGCCCACCTCACCCATTCATCTTTTCGTTTTGAAATTTAGGACCTTTTTGAAATTTTGGAACCTCAGAAACATTATTACACATAAAAACATAAATTACATTTGAAATCAAAATTTATTGAAGATACTTTCCTATTACCACTCCTCTGATTGCTGGATTTATGCATGAAATGGCAGTTTGATGACCTTGAAACCATAATGACCTAATGGATACTCTTAACTGGATGGAATAATGATAGAAATGAATAAAATGATGATGACAACCTTTGAATGATAATACACTCAGCTTATTTGAAAACATGAACCAGCAATTTAAAATTTTGGAAGGAGTGGAAATAGTCCTAGACATAATACTAGTGACCAATTTTTTTCTTAAAGACTTAGTGAAATGACATAAATTTGAATTAGGTACCTTATTAAGATATGATAGGAGTCCATTTGATCATTGGTGACATGATGCAAAGACTAACACCAACACCCTCCAAAATATTTGAAATTTAACCTCACAATTATTTCAAGTCGTCTAGGCCCTTAAATTCACCCATTCAACCTCCTAAAAAAGGATATGTAAATGAGAACAGATTCCACACATTTTTCTTGTCCATCTTTGATTAATGAATTTCAAAAGGAGAACAAATTGTCGTAATTTCAGGAGGAGGGTTTGGAAATTCATCTTGTTCTTGGATATTGGTTTGTGTATTATCTTGATGTTGTTTCTGATGTATTGTTGAACTATGAACTCTCTCTCTCTCTCTCTCTCATAAGGAAGAGTTTTTCTGGGTTTTCCCTGGCCTCAAGCTTAATTTCTGTGTATTTTGTCTCATGGCTTCTTGGTTATTTATTTTACTTTTATAGTGATTTAATAATGATATTTCATGTTTAGGAATGAATTTTATCATTATTGCTTGATGATGTAAATTGTTAATACTAGTATTAATTGCTTGAAGCTGGTACCTGTATAAGAAAATTGTTCTAGAATTTCCCTATTAAAATCAACCGTAAAAAGTTGTTCATTCTATCTTGATTCCCTCCATTGTGAAAAAATCCTAGAAGGCTTTAAAGATAAGGCTTTCCCCCATTATCTGTCCAAAGAACCTTAATCTTCTTGCTTATCAAGTTCTCCACAAGAATCCTAAACTCTTTGAAGCAACTGAAGAATTCATATCGTTTCTTCAAGAAGTAAGTCCAAGTCTTCATGGATAAATCATAACTAAAGGTCATGAAATACTCATAAAAACTAATAGAATTAGTGGAAAATGGCCCACAAATATCAAAATGTTCCAAATATAGCACACCCTTGGCTCTATTGTCACTCCTTAGAAATGCTTCCTTTGCGAAATTCCCAAGTACACATCCTTTGCACAAGTCATCATGTTCTTTACTCACCTATGGAATATTTTATCACAAAATCAGATCTGATAGGTTGTCAATCAAGTTAATCTCATGTAACTGTTTCAGACCAATATTTTGGCTAAGGCTTAGCCTCCTCAACCTGAAAGGGCTCTCTCAAGGGTTTATGATTTTTGATAAATATGTAGATGGCTAACTCTATATGGGGTAAAAGTAGATAAATGATAAATTGGTTGTAAATCACATTAGCAAGTGTACATTGGGCTTATGGAGTCATAATAGTTTCAGAAAAACCAAAACAATCTACCTAGCATGGAAGTCAAGGCATATCAGAGTTCAAGTCTAGGAATACACATGTAGAACAGTGAAACAGACAGTCAATTTTTCTATGAAGGAATTCAGAGCATCATTGATGAATTCTAAGTAACATAAGAAAACACCACTGCAACAGAATATTGAAAATATTCCATCAGAGCAAGAACATACAAGAACTCCTCATGAATCTTGAGTTGTCTAAGTAGAAAATCTGTATTAAGCTGAAAACAGTCACTTATAATAAACACGGTATTTTTGCTAACAAATGTCCAACCCTTCTCTAATTCGACTCCTTGATCCTTTATAGATAATTTACATCATAGGACAACCTTATCCTCAACTAGGTACATTGAATTCCTACTTTTTGACACCTTTCCTAACTATATAACATGGTCTTTATTACAAAATGACAGCTGCAAACCTAGACAATAGTCCTAATAGAAATAGGACTCAAGCTCATTAAATCTACTCGTAAAAACCTTACCTAAGATATATTACATCATTTTCCAACTATATTACCATAAGGTTGAATCCAAATGATAAGCTCCAGCACTTAATGTCCTCAATGTTGATCTCCTGCAAACTAGGAAATTGTCCCCTGTTTTCTAGGCTTTAAGATTCTTTGTCCTCTTGAGGCACTTTAACCACCATGAATCCATGAATTCGAAACCATTTGTTGTCAAGAATTGAAATAATATATGTTCAAAATCATTCATAAGTTACAGCTGTAAAAAATCATCATTGAACTACCCAAAATAACAGAAACAAATTTGCGCTACGAAAACAACACAATTTCGTAGCGCTTTTCGTAGTGCAGAATTTTTAACCTTTTATCTTCAAAATTTTAGCGTCTTATTTTCAGATTTATCTTCATTATCACTTCACATAGTTTCCCTAGAAATTCTAGGTCTTCATACACATATTTTCCCTTCCGAAATTTAAGAGAGAGTGAAAAAGCATGCTACAATAGTTTCATAGCGCTTTTCACTGATTTTGCACTGTGTGCGCTATGAAATTGCTGAGTGAGCAGTTTTTGGCCAGATTTCTTCAAAATTTAAAACAAAATGTGCCAAGACTTCAAAATAAACCTGATTTAATCATTTAAAAAACATATTGACTGTAAAAAAACATTTATCTTTCTCCTTCATAACTTCTTAACTTCTTGTAGATTTCTCCTGTTTTTATTTGTAAAATAGGTCTTGAGACGGAGCTTATATCTCCTAATCCATGATTTATTTTGCAAAACTGAAGGAGGTTGTTGTAGTTCATTATGTATTGAATAACAACCTCTCTTTTTTTTTTGAAATAAATCTCCTGTTGTCTAGAAACTTCCTTTGAAAAACATGTGTAAAATAGGAAAAATTTGTTTTTTGAAAATAGGGCTTCAAAGAAAGCTTTTTATCTACCAACTGATGACACATATGAGAAAATTGAGAGAGGTTATTGTATCTGGGGATGTGATGAAGAAAAAACTCTTTCAGTTTTCCTAAATTCATTTTGAGTTGCTCAGAAACCGCCTTGGAATTTGAATACTCAAAACTAGAAAAATAGAGTTTTCGCTTCATATTGCGCTACGAAAAGACAATGCTTTCATAGCACATTTCCTCTTTTTTTAACTAGCGGCACTATGAAATGGTGGATTCCTGGCTAATTACAAAAATTTAGCCTGAAACTTAATTGAATGACCCTTAAATGAAAAATGTGAATATTTGACTAAGGAATGGACCTCTAAATACCTTATTTGAATTTAGATGATGAACATTAAACCTCTAAAAGCTATGACCTACCCTTAAGAAAATCCTAAAATGACTCCTAAAACCCTATTTTGACCCATGATAAAAAACAAACTTGACACAATGATGTTTTGAAAATTTTTGGGTGATAACAATGGCTCCACTTGGGATAGTATGCCCCTGTGGTACACTAAGAACCAGTAGTTCCAGTGCTGCTATCCATTTTCTTGGAATAAAAACTTTGAAATTTTACCAAGTCTTCTTCAAACTATTATAGTCTTCACCTTGGGCTTCAAGCTTGATGATCACTGCAGAAGAACCAAATCTGTACCTGCTGTAAAGATGCTCAGTCAACTTTGAGCTTATTCACACACTCCTACCTACCTTATCGGCTGCAATCCCCATTTGTAACTCAAGGAACATGAAACTTCCAATGAAGCCAGTCATTGATCTGATCTGACACTTGAATCTCTTGACTGTGCTTGAACCAAAAACATGATACTGAAATGACCAAGGTAACATGAGATGTAACTGATCTTCAAAGTGAAAGTATAGCTAGAAATCTGTACTGTATAACTCTTCCATGTCTTCAACTATAGGATCAAAGAAGATATGATATGTTTGATGCTCCTCATGAAATTCTGTAAATTTGGACAACTCATCCATGCTTTGATCAACCACATAAGACTTCAGTTGTGTGCTTTCAAACTGATTTACAAAAATAGTGTATTCTTCCTCAATCTTTAAGAAGAAAGGTAGCAACACCCCTTCTTTGTGTTCTGGCATTAAAATCATTTGAAAAGACTGATCTTGATTATGAATACTATGAGATTGAATTTTATCTTTTGAAACTTGAATGTCCTTTTCAATGTTATCTGAAACTTCATCCACAAACTGAATCTTATCTACTGATTTGCACTCAAATGATTTCATATTAGGAGACAAGGATAAAGAGAAAATTTCACCCATTTTTTCATTAGTGAGATCATTATTTGATGTAGGTTGATGGAAGAAATGATACAAAGAATCAACTTTTTCCTGTACCTGAGGTTTGTATCAATCATCTTCCAATATTTCCTCTTGTTGTTTGCAATGATTCTCATACTCCTGATGATCAAAATACTGACAAGTCTGCTGCAACCTTTCATCAAACTCAGAGGATGTATCATAATTTTCATAAATAAACTCCTGTTGGGTTTCATTTTCATCTAAGAAAAAAGCTATCCTTTCTTCTTGGTTATGAAAGGGATTGTCATGAAGGGCTTCTAAAATTTCCTCATCCATGAACTCATCATCTTCATAACAATTTTCCAAATATTCAATAAATCTCACACAGTGTTTACAGCAGTCTTTGAACAAAAATAAGGATGGATGACACTCTTCATACATCTCATAAAATGCAACATGGAAATCAACAAGAGAATATAATGAACCATTTGGCAAGCTTTCATACCAAGACCATGTTTTTCCTTCCAAAGTGGCCATAAACATCTTCATAAGACAATCCTAGGGAACTGAACCTTAAGATTGTGTACATGCATATGGAATCTAACCAAATGAAGAGCAGCATTGTATTTATTTTCATTTTTTAACATAGGAAGATCAGTTAACCATTCAACCTTTGGCATAGGATTTGGAAAACCAGGGATATGAGACCGATTCATAGGGCCATACCTGGCATTTATTCTTGCAATGGAACTCATTCTGAAACTTCATCAAGCTACTGATATTAAAGAAGTGGAGTCACCTTCCAATTGATTATTTGATGTGTGGAGTTTCCAAGGTAGATGCAGCCTCGAAAAGCTTCCTGAGCTCCTGCTACCTTCAGAATTTCATCTTCAAAATTTCGGGAAAGTATAATCTTCAGGCTCCCGGCAGATGCACCAAAATGTTATCACAAAATTAGACCTGATAGGCTGCCAATCAAGTTAATCTCATGTAACTTTTACAGACCAATATTTTGGCTAAGGCTTAGCCTCCTTAACCTAAGAGGGCTCTCTCAAGGGTTTATGATTTTTGATAAATATGTAGATGGCTAACTCTATATGGGGTAAAAGCAGATAAACGATATAAACTGGTTGTAAATCACATTAGCAAGTGTACATTGGGCTTATGGAGTCACAATAGTTTTAGAAAAACCAAAACAATCTACATAGCATGGAAGTCAAGGCATATCAGAGTTCAAGTCAAGGAATACACATGTAGAACAGTGAAACACACAATCAGTTTGTCTATGAAGGAAGTCAAAGCATCATTGATGAATTTTGAGTAACATAAGAAAACACCATTGCAATAGAATATTGAAAATATGCCATCAGAACAAGAACATACAAGAACTCCCCATGAATCTTGAGTTGTCTAAGTAGAAAATCTGTATTAAGCTGAAAACAATCACTTACAATAAACACAGTATTTTTGCTAAAAAATGTCCAAACCTTCTCTAATTTGACTCCTTGATCCTTTATAGATCATTTAAATCATAGGATAACCTTATCCTCAACTAGGTACATCGAATTCCTATTGTTTGACACCTTTCCTAACCATATAACATGGTCTTTATTACAAAATGACAGCTGCAAACCTAGAGAATAGTCCTAATAAAAATAGGACTCAAAATCATTAACTCTACTCATAAAAACCTTATCTAAGCTGTATTACATCATTTTCCAACTATATTCCCATAAGGTTGAATCCAAATGATAAGCTCTAGCACTTAATGTCCTCAATGCTGATATGCTACAAACTAGGAAATTGTCCCTTGTTTTCTAGGCTTTAATATTCTTTGTGTTCTTGAGGCACTTTAAACACCATGAACCCATGACTTTGAAACCATTTTCTGTCAAGAATTGAAATAATATATGTTAAAAATCATCCATAAGTTCCAGCTGTACAAAATCATCATCGAACTGCCCAAAATAGCAAAAACAAACCTGCGCTACGAAAACAACACAGTTTCGTAGTGCTTTTCATAGCGTAGACTTTTTAACCTTTTATCTTAAAAATTTTGGCTTATTCTTTTCAGATTTATCTTCATTATCACTTAGCACAACTTCCCTAGAAATTTCAGGTCTTCATACACATATTTTCCCTTCCAAAATTTAAGAAAGAGAGTGAAAAAGCATACTACAGTAGTTTCATAGCGCTTTTAACTAATTTTGCACTGTGTGAACTAAGAAATTGCTGAGTGAGCAGTTTTTGGATAGATTTATTCAAAATTTAAAACCGAATGTGCTAAGACTTCAAATTAAACCTTATTTCATCATTTAAAAACCATATTGACTGTAAAAACACATTTAACTTTCTCCTTCATAACTTCTTAACTTCTTGCAGATTTCTCCTGTTTTTATTTGAAAAATAGGTCTTGAGACAGAGCTTATATATCCTAATCCATGATGTATTTTGAGAAAATTAAGGAGGTTTTTGTAGGTAATTATGTCGTGAATAAAAACCTCTCTTGGGTTTTTGAAATACATATCCTACTTTCTAGAAACTTCCTTTGAAAAACATGTGTAAAACATGAAAACTCTGTTTTCTGAAAATAGGGATTCAAAGAAAGATTTTTATCTCCCAACAGATAACACATATGATAAAAGTGAGAGAGGTTATGGTATATAGGGATGTGAGGAAGAAAAACCTCTTTTAGTTTTCATAAATTCGTTTTTATTTGCTCAGAAACCTCCTTGGAAGTGGACTACTCAAAACCATAAAAACAGAGTTTTTGCTTCATATTGCGTTACGAAAAGACAGTGCTTTCGTAGCACATTTCCTCTTTTTTGAACTAGCAATGCTACAAAACGGTGGATTCCTGGCTAATTGTAGAAATTTAGCCCAAAACTTAATTGAATGACCCTTAAATGAAAAATGTGAATATTTGACCATGGAATGGACCTCTAAAGACCTTATTTGAATTCAGATGATGAACATTAAATCTCTAAAAGCTATGAACTACCCTTAATCAATCCTAAAATGACTCCTAAGACCCTATTTTGACCCATGATAAAAAACAAACTTGACACAATGATGCTTTGAAATTTTTTTGGTGATAAAAAAATACTTGTCGTAATTTCTCTATGTAATTTAAGTGCTCAATGATGGATATGAACCATCCTCCTATGCCATAACTATCTCATACCTCTGCTACTACTGCTACTAACTAGCGCCTTTGGAGTGTCTTAACTGTAACCTATACAACTTGTTTCTTTTTACCAAAATCTATTTTACCAACTTCCAATCCTAGTGTTTCAAATAAAACTTCTGTCCTTGAAAGTATACGTCATGTCCCTTATTCTGAAGAGAAGAAACTAAAATCATGTTTATTCACAAACTTGGCATGTGTAACACATCTTTTACATGGATAGTTTTCACTGACTCCCTTTGAAATGTGATTTTCCCTCTCCCAATTGGAGTACACTTTTACTTTTTTCCCATTTGAATATGGAATACAACCTCCTCTTCTTTATTGCTAGAGAAATACTCTCTAACCTTTGTCATGTGACATGATGCTCCACTTCCAATATACTAGACTCCTGTGGTGGTTGAACTAGATAGGAGATATATAAGATCGAGCTTGTCTTCTATTCTTGAAGACAGTTCATTAATTTTCATTGAATTTGTTGTCTACTACTTCTTATTTTTGTCACACTTATTTTTATTCGAACAATGACTAACATAGTGTCCTTGTTGATCAGAATCAAAACAATTGATTTTACTCAAGCCTTTCTTTTTAGGACCTTTTCTTGAGCCTTTCCTTACTTTTCCCTTTCCTGCAAGAGAAACATTGTCGTCATCCTCATGATTTTTGATTTTACTATTGTTGCCACTAACAATGCGCAACCTAAGCTCTTCAGGAGAAATTTCTCTTGAAACGATCCCAGTTTGGCATGTCTTATAATCCATTAACCACATGGAAAAACATGTCCCACTACTTTGAAAACCCATTTATAGAAGTTCTCATGAGATCATCATCATCTATATTTTCTATGACAAATGCTAACTTGTCCTTGAATAATATAAGCTTGGTGAGATAATTGAAAATTCCTTATCCTTTGTTTTGTTTGGTGTTTCGTAGCTTCTCTCTAAGGATAAATTTCTTGTTCACCGTAGGATTCTGAAATAACTTCATGATGGAATCCCACATTTTCTGACACATATCCATTTTTTCACTATGGGGAATGATGTGATCCTTAACCCCATCTTGGATTTAACACCTAGCCTTGGAATCCTCCTTCCGGTAAGTCACTAACTATGTCAGATTTGCAACAAAAAATGTCATAGCCAAGGTTACTTGGGAGAGGGAATGGGGAATGCCATTTTCAAAATATCCAAGTTCAGGAGTGAATTTTTAGATAATATATATTTATATATATATTTTATGCATATATGTCAACAAAAGCATGTAGAATGATTATTTAGATATAAAAAACATAAAAAATTGGATTGAAACATATGACATCAATCATCTAGAAGTTATAATATTCATCAACCACATCCACAAGTTAGTGAAATACAACATCTCGAGTCTCATGATTCATCAATATTAAAGTTTTAGGATTTCAAAATTCAATATATAACATTTTTCATTATTGATCACTAAAGTTGTAACTTGTACTTGTAACCATTACCATTACCAAGTAACCACATGATAACAAAGAATATCTAACATGAAATGAATTGTTTCAACTTTCAAATTTCACTAAGCATCATCATATTCATAATTCATTACCAATGAGTTATAAATGTCAACTTCAAATTTCAAACTTAAACTGCCATATATTGTTTACAAAAAATACCATAATAAATATGAAAGAGTCAATAGTTATAAAAAGTACTAGAAACTATAAAAGACAAGTAAATCTATTATATACTTCTTGACCCTCTTTCCACGAGAAATTTCTAATTTCTTGTTTCATGCTTTATTGGGAGTCTCCTCCTGCATAGTCGAATGACCTTAAATGATTTTGATTAAATACATGTTCAATACCCTAGTACCATAGGTGATCTTGATTATTGGGAGTCTCCCATGCATAAATGGCTTGGTGCTCTTGATTAAATACAAGTTCCATACCATAGTACATGACAAAATCCAATGCAAACATTCGAATCCCCGCAATCTTAAAATCCTATTAAAATGATAAGTCTGCTGGATTTTGAGTGAGATTTAAACTTTAAGTTTATCCATATGAAATACAATTAGGTCGAAACCACTCTCAATCATCCCGAGTCATTTCATGGTAATGTTAAAAATTTAAGTAAAAGGATGAAAATAAAAGATAAAGGAAAATGTCACTTTTACATTAAGAATTTAACATTACCATGAACTGCATATGAACAGTGGGGCCATAGGGTTGAATATCAAGCTTCCCCACTCAAAAAAAAAATTTTCCAGTCTTCAATAACCATCACTCCTAAATAGACATGGAGAGAAAAAAATTTAGGGAGCACGCTCCCAAGCTCACTCTCGATGTGCTCCGGACTGGAGCAGACTTTGGGGTGGATTCGAGAGGGGGGGAGGGGCTCTCCCCTGTAAGCCTGGCCATAACATAATCCTTCAGTCCATGCTCCTCCAACAATAATAAAATTATGGATTTCCATATACTAAAGTTCAATGCGCCATCAAGTATGTCCTGAAAAATAAACTCCAATAAATCTAAAGAGATCTATTTGTCTGAAAACCTTTGATTTCTCCTTCGAAACCCTTACGCTCAAATAACCAATAAGGAAATACCTTCTCTTCCGTCCTAAGAGGGAGTGTTGGAATTTTGGGTAGTTTTGAAGGTATTTTCGAGAAGGATACCCACAAAAAATGGTTGGTTGGGAAATTTACCCAAAACTGGGGTTTTGGACCCAAAGTAGTGAGTTTAGGGCCTAAAAGAAATCATTATCTATTATAAAGGGTCAAGAGGCTAAAACCCATAAGTATATAGGTTTCATAAAGTGACCTAATGGAAAATGATAAATAGAGGAGCCTATGAATAGGTCCATTGTGTGCAAGAGAGATGTGACCTTTCTTGTGCAAGGAGTTCCCTAGAAGGTCGATTACTCTTGAGAGAAGATGAGATCTGCTATTATGAGGAGGCCGAGTCAAAGAATCAGCAAGAGGACCGAAGTCTTGAGGGGTTGGAGATCAGATCGAGTAGGGTGTTCTTGGCAAAGAAACAAGATCTGTCCAATTTGTTGAAGGAGGCCGAGTGTAAACAGAAATATGTAGAAATCCAAGGGAAAGGGTTTCCACATAGGATAAGACATCTACAACATTGCAAATGATCCTATGAATATTATTAACCCTAGTCATAGATCTGAGAGAGGATGGGTCTTCATGTTGTACTAAGCATAATATCAAACATCAATTTTTTAATAAACAATCATGTTTGACTGACCCCACGGTACTTAAGTTCGAAACCAAAGACAAAAAGAGTCGAAGGCACTCCTCAGATATAAATTTCCCAAATATCTATAAAACCAAAAATTTCAAAGGGGCGAAAGTTATATACTAGGAAAATATATATTAATATGATGCTTTGGGTTCACTAGAGTGATAATATTACATATCGGTGGGGGAATAAGCGCGAACATTAGTAAGGAATGCCCCCCTGGAACTGAGTGAGTCAACACACATATCAACTGTAAATATGCATTCTGGGGGGTGATCTCCTCTTCACTTTGTGGCCTCCCGAATCACTGAAAATTGGTGGGGACTGTTATCACCTGATCTGGACCCCAGGCTGAAAAAGGGCAAAATAGGGTAACATCTAAATCACACTCAGCCTTATAGATAGCCCTACAAGGACGGGAGATGGCTCTCTCCGTGAAAAGTATATTCAACAAAGTATAATAATGGATTGATATTAGGTTAGGTAAAAAGATGCGAAAATGATTAAATAAAATGAATGAATTTTTCAGGGATGTGTGGGATAAATGGGACAATCTGAAACTGGGAAATTAAATCAGGATACATGGTATATCATGGGGCAAGATAGGCAGAAATTTTAGCAATTAGAGTTAAATAATGATGGAATGGAGAGACTGGTGAGGAGTTGAAAAGGGCATAAAAATGGATCCTTTTAAAACAGAGGAAAACACAGAGTATGAATGATTTCCCAAGGTAGAGCATAAAAATGGATTCTACTTTTCTATCTTGAAAGAATTCAAAAGAGATGTTTATGAATGAATGGAACACATAACAATTTTACATATGAACATAAAGAGAGAAACAAATGCTAAAACTCATACCACATGGATCCCACAAATCAGAGCTGCATCTCTTTTTAATTCCCTGTCAAACTGTACGATGGAGCGCAAAGCGTTCTTTCCACACTATTCCCCTACTTATTGATTTTACAGACTAATTTACAAATGATTTACAATTACATTAAATAGGCTAGATTTGTGTGAACATAGATCCACAGAAAGAGGGTTTTTTTTAACATCTCAAGAATAGAAAACTGAAGATAGAAAAGAAGACTAACAATCTGCCCTAAAGAAGGAATAACATTACATTTGACTACTTGGGCAGATTCACAGTTACGCTGTTGAATGGAAAATAGGCAATTTGAGAAGAAAATTCCTATTTTTATGCTGCTGCAGAAATATTTGTTTAATATAAGCTTCTCAGCCTTTGACTGTTGCTTTTCTTTGCGTTATTTGTTTGAAGAACACTGACCTTTTTTTAATAAAATTCTTTGAAACGAAACTATGCCTTTAGTGAAGGGAGAAATCGATTTTTCAAATAGAGGGAGAGAAGGGAAGGAGGTGGGGTCAGCATCGCAATCGGAATCGGAAGGGGTAGGAGGGGAATACAACATATAACAGAACTTTATAATATGTTGTGCAGGGTGTTTCAATAATCTCAATTGGGATTGGGGGTCGGATGCATTTGGAACACGCCACACAAAAGCTCTGATGCGATTGGCTTAGGCCTGATGGAATAATAGAACTAGCCAAAGGGATAGTGAAAAACAAATCAAAATTTTTTCGGCACTTTTACATAGGGAAAGGATGATTTTGTATAAAGGAGCGGAGGGATTTTAAAAGTGGGGCCCGTGGGAGTCACCATCGTAATCGGGCTCAAAAGGGGAGCGGGGTCAAATGGATTACACCATAGAAATTTCTCAATGCGATGGGGGAAAGCCTTTGTATAGAATGAAATAAAATAAAATTTATGTTTTACAAAGGGAGGAAATATTTTTATGATGATTAGGCAGGGAATGATATGGTGGGACCGTGGTTAATCGGCATCGAGAGGTCAGGGCGGGCGGATTATATAAAAAAAAATTTCCGATGCAATTGGGAGGAGGTGATGGGGAAAGGCCTTTGTATAGAATGGAATAAACAAAATTTAAATTTAACAAAGGTAAAGGCCATTTGTATTATGAATGGGCGGAATTATTAAATGGTGGGACCCAAGGTCCATTGACATCGGAGATCGGAGGAAGGCAGAGGGGAAGTTTAATATAAAAGGCCGATTGGGATGGTCTGATTGGTTGTGGGCCGTCGGATCAGCCGATGAGATCGACAGTCAGGATATACATCGGAGGGGTTCCATCGGAAGTTTACAATCAGGAGCCACTTAATGCAATCGCATCGGAGGTTTCGCGATGGGCCAGTTGGGGCGCACTTATAAAGAGTTGCGATGCGATGGGAAAGGGACTTGGGTAGGTGGGGTTTTATAATATGAAAATTTGAGTTTTATTATAAAGTTTCAAAGTATGGCGGGGAAGTGGTTTGGAACGGTGAGGGGGGGGGGGGTATTTATAATATGAAACTTTGATTTTATTATAAAGTTTCAAGGGCATGAGGGGAAGTTTTTAATAAATAAATCGCATATTTATTTAAAAGATTTAATAATGTGATTTTGTAATCAGAAGATGGAAAAAGGGATTTCTAAGAAAAAATATTAAACTTTAATAAAATAAAGTTTAAGGGAAAGGAGAGAAAAAGGGGAAGAGTTAGGGAATAGAGGACCTTTGTTCACTTAGGCACAAATTTCAATCCAGAAGTCAGTTTTGAGAGTGTAATATACCGTTGGAAAGCTATTTCTAAGCTCTTTCTATTGGATCTACTTGGAAGATGATTTTACGCTAAACATGATGTGGAAAAATTCTCTGAAAGGCAAGGTGTTGGCTTTGTGGAGATAACAGCTTCTGAAGTGTGACTTATTACATATGCTAACATAAAATTACATAATAAATGACAATAAAGGCAAAGTATCATGTTTTCACCTCAAAACATGGTTTTTAGGTGAAAATTACATCAAGATGAATAAAATATCTCTTTGATCTTCCAGGTACTATGACTTTGAGTTTATTGACTTCCTCATGACCTTGCTGATATTTATTGACGCTTGACTTATTGATTTTACCATGGTGAGATCCTAGAACCTAATGAGACCCATCCTATGACCTATTGACATGACTCACAAAGTGAAATTAGCTTCATGACTAAAGACCATAGAAAGAAGAATCAACAAGTTTCAGATGAGGGAAAACTGATGAAAAATCACTACCATCAATGAATCCATGACCTAGCGGAATGATGAAATTTATTGAAATGGGACTCCTAATATGAAAATGCAAAAGAGAAATTTTGATCATTGATGGCAGTATGACCAGACTGTCACTAACATTGACTCCAATGGGGATGGTAGCTCCTTGGAGGTGCCAAGAACACTGTAGACCAAGTAGCCTTATCCATTGGGCATGGAGTCAAAAAATGCTGAAAACTGACAAAATGCAAACTGACTCTGACTGAAGAATAAAACTGAAAAGCTAAAATAAAACCAAACCATACACATGAAATTAAATTTTTATAGCCTTCACCTCGGGCCCCAAACTTCAATGACTGTGTACTTGAACTCATACCAAAAAAATAACATGGTATATACAATGATTGTGACATAGCTTTTGATCCATTATCTTCAGCAATGGTAGTGCTTCAAAAGCCTACCATTCACTGCTCCTCCAGGGCAATCTTGGCCATCCATTTCTGAAAGCAAGAAAGCATTCTTTCCCTTGTATGTTGAAATCCTATATGGTCCTTTCCAGAGGTTGTCAAACTTACCGTGCTTCCCTTTTTCCTCATTTATTGCATCCCATCTCAACACTACATCATCCCACTGAAATTTTTCTACTTTGGTCTTTCGGTCATAGATATTTTTAATCTTCTCCTGCAACTGAATAGTATTTTGTGACACTTCCTCTCTTGTTTACTGAAGGTAGATCATCTAATTGATCCTTCGCTGATTGTCATCGTCTTCACTACCAACTTCTTGCAATAATCTCATAACTGGAACTGTAAGAGATGTAGGAAAGACAACATCAGTACCATAAACCAATTCAAAAGGCGACATACCTATGGATTTCTTACTGCTAACTCTGTCTGCCCATAGTGCGTTGATGAGTTTTCGGTGCCAATTTGTTTTATTTTCCTCCAGCATTTTCTTGATTATATTTATCAGCAATTTGTTCAATGATTCTGCTAGGCCATTGCCTTGTGGATAGTATGATGTCGAATGGCCTAGGACAATGTTTTATTTGTCGCAGAAATCAATCATCTTTTTAGACTTGAACGTTGTTGCGTTGTATGTTACAATTTTGTATGGGCAACCAAAACGAGATAAAATATTCGATTCAAGGAATTAAATAATTACTGTGTCTGTAGCCTACCTTGTTGGGACGGCCTCAATCCATTTAGTAAAGTAATATGTTCATGTCAAGATCCATCGATGTTGCGCTGATGAGGTGGGATGGATTTCTCCTATGAAATCGAGTCCCCACTGCTGAAAGGGAGCGTTCACTGAAACTGGTTTCAAAGGAAGCGGCAGCAATTTCTTCTTCCTTGGAAAATTTTACATTCATGAATATTCATCACTGTTTTATACAAATTAGAGAATAACGTGGGCCAATAATATCCTGCTCTCAACACTTTTTTAGCTGTAGTCTTCCAAAACAAATGACCACCAAAATCACCTTTGTGAAAATCATGCATTACCTTCTGAGCTTCTTCTTCGACCAAAAAATTGAGCAGAACACCTCCTGGATCTTTCTAATAAAGGGCACTGTTTAAAATTCAATATTTAGCATATTTAAGTTTCAGTGATCTACCTTTACTCTTAGACATTCCTGGAGGAGGTAAAAGATGCTGAAGAACATAAACAATATCTGAATACCAAGGGGATTGTAGAAAAATCTTTGAAATAGGAACAAGCAGACCTTCATCTTCCTCCTCTGACATTGTTGTTATGAGGTTTATATCCAGAGCATGCAGATTTGATTGGGCCATCAATTTCGCCAAGCCTTGGCCTTTTATCAACTTCGTGGGCTTGATCTCGAAATTGTACTCCAACATAGCTGCTATCCACTTACCTCTTCAAACTTCTGGATCAGTTTTCATAAACACATCCTTCACTGCTGCATTAGGGACATATGTTATTGTATGTGAATGCAGAATATAAACCCTAAAATCCTTCAAAGCCTTTATAAGAGCCAATGCTTGTTTTTCAATAATATTATACCTCAAAGAAGCATCTCCAATATTCCTACTAAAAAAGGCAATTGGCTTTTCAATCTGATCTCTCTTTTTCTTCAAAAAAACAGCCATAGTATGCTCCGAAGAAAATGAAAAAATAATAAAGTCTTGAGTGTAGTCAGGACTAATCAAGACTGGGGCATTGGACAAAGAAAAATTTACCAGATTAAATGACTTGATAGCTTCCTCACTCCACTTGACAGTGCTATCCTTCTTCAACATGTTAGTCATTTCTCTTATTTGTTCAGCCATATTGGGTATAAATCGGCGCAAGATGTTCATCTTACCATTGAATTCCTGAATCTCCTTTTTGTTCCGTGGAAGATCTATGTGTTGAATTGCCTCCACTCTAGCTGGATAAATACAGATACAATCTTTATAGATGATATGTCCCAGCAACTTGCCTTCATCCATGGCAAAAAGACTCTTCTTTGGATTGACAGAAATCCCAAACTTTCTGCATCGCTGAAACACAACCCTCAAATGGTGCAAGTGCTCATCATCAGAACCAGAAAACACTGTCAGATCATCCAAATAAAAAACAAGAAAAAAATCTTTTTCATTGGAAAAAGAAATTTCCATTGCCCATTGGAAAGTGACTCCAGCGTTCTTCATTCCAAATGGCATTTTGGCATACTAGAAGGTTCCCTAGGGTGTTGTGAAGGCAGTTTTGTCTTGGTCTTTCTCGTGCACCAAGATATGGTTGTAGCCTGAGTAGCCATCAAGTAGTGACATCCTAGATGCTCCAACTACTCTCTACAGAATATGGTCCATCTTCGGAAGTGGATAATTATCCTTTAAGGATGCTTTATTCAGATTCCGAAAATCTATGCACAACCTTATTTCTCTTATATTCTTACGTACAAGGACCAAATTTGAAATCTAGTCAGAAAATATAATAGGAACAATGATACCTGCTTTGTACAACCTGTTTACCTATTTTTCAATGGATGGCAGCAGCTTCGGATTGATTCTTCTCAGCTTCTGTCCAAATGGATTTTGATCTGGCTTGATGGGAATAGTATGTTGGATTATGTTCTTGTCATACACCTTCAAATCTAAATAATCCCATGCAAACACATCAGAAAATTAAGAAAGCAATTTAACATAATTTTCCTTTACCTCAGGGGACAATGCCTTTGACAACTTCACAAACTTGGGCTGGTCAGGTGTTCCAAGATTCACATCTTCAACTCCTTTCTCAGTATGTACCAAGCTTGGTTTCTTGGCAACATCATCCTGATCAAAAAGCTCCTCTAAAGGTATGAGACCTCTAGGAATTACATTATATTTTTGTTGCAATATTTCCATCTGATTTGTTTCAATTTCTTGGTCATCAACCTCATACTCACCTTCTATTGGAGTGTCTTTAAATTTTCCATCACTCTACAAAAAATCATTAATCTCATTGTCACCCCAAAACACTTTCCAATACCTCAAATTATCCAGAACAACAGGCCTATGTTTGACATAAATCTCAAACTTGTTGTTGGAGTTCATCGGAATCTTCAAGTTGCTTGTTGTAGTGGCAAGAGAATTAGCAATAATGTTCTGCATTCTGGGTACTGTTGTCAAAGTGTACTCTAGAAATGTCTTCAAGATGTCCAGGACTGCATTTCTGTATGCCCTCAATAGGGGATTCTTTTCTTGGTACTCTCCTATAACCTGTTTCATTATTAACTCGGAGTCGACATACAAAGAAATCCTTTTTGCATTCAGCTTCTTCAAAATTTTGAGACCTACAATCAAAGCCTCATACGCTGCTTCATTGTTAGAGAAGTCAAAAGCCAACTTATAAGCATATACTCTAACATTACTAGGAACCCTTTCAGGCTAGAAAACAGGGCTCCGAATCCATATTCCAATACCAGCTCCATCCTTACCAATAGCTCCATCGAAATCCATGCTCCAAAGGCCTTCTTCTTCTTCTTGTAGATGCTGAAAATTTGTTTCTTTCTCTTCTTTACCTTGGCTGATTTCTGGTTGTTCACTATCTTTTTTTTGCTAGCAGGCAGGAGGCTTAGAAGTGCTTGCTGCTTTATCTTTTTCCTTTTTGAGGACTTCCCTAAAATTCTCTGAAATCTCAGGTATTTCATCTACTTGTACCAACTGAACATTTTCATCATTCAAACCACCATCTGAATACAAGACAAAGGACTCTAAATCTATATGGACTGCATTAATGGGATGGTTTATAGGCTTCACTTTGCTAGTGATCATATATTTCATTTTCTTCTCCCTAAATAGTTTTCTCAACTGGCCAAACACGGGAATGGTGGCATAAGAGAATTCAACCTACATGGTTCCTTTAAGTTTTTCACCCCAAGACCTAGATAGAAGCATTCGAAACCGTGGTGGGACATCGAAAACAACTACATCCATCAAAACATTCTTGGCTGAGATTTGATCTAAATACAATACCAAGTCTTTGATAAGACCAATAAAATGGACCCTACTTGAGTCAAAGGAATATAAATCATGGTATTTTCGAGTAATATCAAGGCCTAACTTCTCCATGACGGCTTTGGGCATCAAATTATGTGAGGCTCCGGAGTCCAACATAGCATTATGCAAGATGAACTCATGCAATCTAAGACTCATGTAAAAAGGAGGGACTTCACTTTCTTCAGATTGATCTTCTGAGGCTGGACCAAAGATGAGTTCAGGGTAATCATCTTCAACATTAACCATATCAGAAACATAGTTTGTTTGCAATACTCTAGACACCTGGATTTTATATGCACTATTCTTCACCAACTCAATCAGGGGCATAGAAACTTTCAACTTAGAAATTTAATTTTCTAAATTAAAAGAAGGGAATTTTTCTACCTCTTTAACTGGAGGATATTTCTTCTCTGTTTTCTCCTTTGCCGTGCTCTATTGATTCTTCTCATTTGCAGTGTTAATCGCTGAAGGTGTTTTGCTGGAGGAAGGTTCGGCTGGTTCTTTCCCTTTCTTCTGAGCATCGTTCTTCATTTGGAGCTCTTTTCTTTTCTGAATGGGACTAATCAGAACATCTATGTTCCTCAAAGAGTACTACCTTTGTTGAGCTGATAAAGCATTCATATACCCTCTCTGGTATTCATTGGACTCTTCTTCTAATACTGTGTCATTAGCTAAAATGAAACCTTCGTCCTTTTGAATTTCTGGAGTCACCACTGTGTATTCTTCGTTTTCTGTGAGAAAGATGGGCACGCCATCAACTGTGAAAAAGTGATTGGCTTCAATCAGAGGATCATCATTGTCATCTGTCTCTATTCCTTGCACGTAATTGATTTTTTGTTGTGGTGTTGCTTGGTCCTGTGTTCTTTGTTCTCTCTGCTTGATTCTGAATTGTGGCTGCTGCCCTCTGAAATTCGGATTTCTTATTTGAGGTTCAGGTCTATCTGAAATGGTTAATCGATCAACCATATTTTCAACTGTTCTGATCAAAGTGTCCATTTTTCTGTCTGAAGGAGAGGCTTCCTCTTTCACCGTGACTCTTTTTTCCGCTCTAGTTCGAGCTCTTTTAGCCAGCAGATTCACTTCTACACTTACAACTATCTTCTACATGTCTTCCAGCATAGTGGGATCTCTTTCTCGCATCTGATATGCCATATCAGCATTGAAACCATCCAGAAATTTAAGCAATGCTAATCCCACAGGAGGTTTCGGGTTAGTCGGAATAGCATTATATACAGCATTAAATCTCAAATAATAGTCATGTACAGTTTCACCCACATTTCTCTTAATATTTTCATATTCAGACAAAATTTGGAGTGGGTTTTTATTTACCTCCCACCGGTCTAAAAAATGTGTGTGTAACTCCTGCAAAGTGTGAATAGAGCCTACTGGTAAGGCTATAAACCACTTTCTAACTTCACCTCCAAAACTTTGGACAAACAACCTGGTAGTTACATTCTCTACCTCTACCTCATGTAGGTCAAAAAAGTCATTCATCTTGTCAACATGTTGTTGGGCTGTAATGCTTTGATTGGCATCAAAGATAGGGATTTTACTTTGATAATCAGCAAGCATATAATTGAGAACCTAAGGTAAAACCAGGGGTGCATACCGGGCAGCCATGATTCTAGGTGGATTTACAACAGTATTTGTGTTACTAGAATTTAAGGGAGGTGTTGATGGAGGAGATGACAATTGAGAATTGACTGATGGGAATTCTAATGAATTAGGAAGAGGAAATTATATTCCTGGTGAATCTGAAGGCTCGGGGATATTAGTTACAATGATAGATGACTGAGGGGAATTCGGGATATAATCATCAATTGAGTAATTTTCCCTTTGAACTTCAATATCTACAAGGAATTATAGATCTAAAACTGTGTCCTCAAGTGCAGTTTTAGACTTATTTCTAAACAAATAAAGCTCAAAACTCTCATCAAAAGAAAATTATTCTATGAAAAACCACTCACTAGGCCAGGTATGGGATCTGAATATGGGTCTGGGATTTAGCAATCCTTCTTGTCTTCTGACAATTCTTGGGATAAGATTTGGATTTTCAAATACAAGGGAAGAATTTGGATCTAGATTAGCCCTTATGTATCTTCTTGAAGCCAGTGTGTGTAAATTTCTACTGTACAAAATTCTGTTTTAGCCTAGCAGACTCTGAAACTCATCTTCCAGAAATTTACAAGAGGAATATTTACTGGGGTGATCTAACTTTATACTCTGATAGCAGAAATATATGACTGTGGAATAAGTGGTTGTAGTTATATTCCCTTCTGAAACGCTTCAACAATGTTTGCCATGAAATAATATTTCAAAGCTCTCAAGCAAATCTTTTTAATGTGATTTAGGGGAACACTTTAAAAATTCTTAAGCAACCTTAGCACTCCGGTTGAAATATCAAAAAAATATAACAATGGCACGATTTCCTTTAAAAACATCAAACTTCAAACTTATAACATAAAACCCTTTTATTCTACCAAATGTGGCATATATTTCATTCAACGGGGGCCCACACATCCACTTTTTGGCTTTTTATGAATAAAATAAACATATAATAATATAAAACTGCCAGATTGTACCTTTATCTATCGCTCGTGCTCTTCACTGCGTGATTACCGTTGGATCTGACATCCTCCAGATCGAACGATCCTCGTGAATATCATGTTTTTTCAAAGGCCAGAGTTTAAAAACTGAAAGTTGTGAAATATGGGAGGTATTGGGGAGATGATGTGCCCAAATATTACTGGATCGCTTTTTTTTGAAGTGGTTTTTCTCCGGGGCAAAAGCGGTGCGATGAGGGTGGTTTCGGTTCCCAAAACCCGCTAGCGGTAAATGAACCGGGCTTTAACTCGGGTTTAACACTAAACTCTTTATGTTAATTTAATGGTTGGTTCCCACTGATATTTACTCCACAAGCTAAAGAATAATGCTCTTTTACTTTGATAACAGAGATTTTCCAAAGAACCATCACATTCCTATGTAACCAAGGTTTTTAACCTTAGACAGAGTTCTCAATACTCTTTATTTTGCACGGCCTGGATATGATCTTCTTCAAACTGAATAAACACAGTCAATGAGTGCCAAGAGCATGAGCTCGAAGACTGTCAGATCAAAGTGTCCCCAGTATGGTCGCTAGAGATGTTAGCACCTGATCTGAACCCCAGGCTGAAAAAGGGAAAAACATGGTAACATCTAAACCATGCTCAGCCTTGTAGCTAACCCTACAAGGTCAGGAGAGGGCTCTCTATGAAAAGGATATTCCACAAAACACAATAATGGACTAATATTAGGCTAGGTAAAATTATGGGAAAATGTTTTAATGAATGAATGAATTTTCAAGGATGTGTGGGACAAAATGGGACAGTTGAAACTGGGGAATTAAATCAGGATACAGGGTATTTCATGGGGCGAGGTAGGCAGGAAATTTTAGCAATAAAGTTTAAATAAAGATGAGATGGAAAGACTGGTGAGGAGTTGAAAAGGGCATGGGAGATGGATCCTTTTCAAATAGAAGAGAAACATAGAGTATTGAATGATTTCCCAAGGTAGAGCATAAAAATGGATCCTACATTTCTATCTTGAAAGCATTCAACAGGAAATGTTTATGGATGAAGGGTGAAACATAACAAATTTACATATGAAACAAAGGAGAAAACACATGCTAAAACTCATACCACATGGATCCCACAAATCAGAGCTGCATCTATTTATTAATTCCCTGTCCAAAACTGTTACAATGGAGCGCAGAGCTTTCTTCCACACTATTCCCCTACTTCTGAGTTACAGACTGATTTAGAAATGATTTAGAATTACATTAAATAGACCATATTTGTGGGAACATAGATCCACAAAAAGAGGGAGTTGTTTAACAACTCAGAACTGAAATCTGAAGATAGAAAAGAGAACCAGCAATCTGCCCCTAGAAGGAACAACATTACATTTGACTACTTGGGCAGGTTCACAGTTACGTCGTTGAATGAAAAATAGGCAATTTGAGGAGAAAATACCTATTATGCTGATGTAGAAATCTCTGTTTTATATTAACTCTCGGTCCTTTGACTGTTTCTTTCCATTCTATTATCCTCTGACTTTTAATAAAATGCTTTTTGAAATGAAATTACGCCTTGAGTGAAGGGAAAACTCATTTTTCGAATAGAGGGAACAAAGGGAAAGGAGGTGCGGTCCATTTTATAATCACAATCGCAAGGTCATGGAGGTGGTACATAACATATAATAAACCATTGTAATATATTATGCGACGGTGCCATCGCAATCGGCGATCGGAGGGATAGGGAGGATGTTATTTAGAACGAAACCAAAAATCTTCCGATGTGATTGGTATATGGGAAACAGGGATAAAAGACAGTCCAAAGGGATAATGGGATAAAATATTAAAAGGTAAGGTTGGGCACTTTTATAAGGAAATAATTATTTTACAATTGAAATGGCGGAGGGCCTTAAGGTGGGACCGGGGTATATGAATCGAAATCTGAATCGAGCTTGGGAGTAGGACCAAATGTATTATATAATAACATACCTCCGACATAATGGGGAAAGGCCTTTGTATAAAACAAAATAAAAAAAATTTAAATTTAGAAAAGGAAAAGAGCCATTGTATTATGAATGGGCGGAGGATTCAAATGGTGGGACCGGGGTCAATCGGCATCGGGATATCAGAGGGGGCGGAGGGACAGTTTTATATACAATCACCGATTGCAATGATCCAATTTTCTGTGGGCCGTCAGATCGGATGATGAGATCAACGGCGGAGATATGGTCGGAGGGTGTCAATTGACGGGGAAGAGTCTTTTGGAAATTCTGATTGCGTACAAGCCGTCGAATCGTCGATCAGATCGACAGTCGGGGTGACATCGAGCGGGTTTCCATCGGGGGTTCGACATCAGAGATATACAATCGCATCGAAGTTTTTGTTAAGAGGAGGGCCAATTGGAGCGCTCATTTCAAATGTTGCGATGTGATCGGGGAAATGATAGGATTGGCGGGGGACTTTATAATATGAAACTTTAAACTTTGATATAAACTTTAAAGGCATGGAGGGGAAGTGGTTTGGGAATGGCGAGGATTATAATAAACTTTGAATTTTATTATAAAATTTAAAG
Organism: Pinus albicaulis; assembly: GCA_034641835.2. Lineage (NCBI taxonomy): Eukaryota > Viridiplantae > Streptophyta > Pinopsida > Pinales > Pinaceae > Pinus > Pinus albicaulis. The sequence goes on from CM076577.1 coordinate 1,109,162,969, forward strand.
CATGAGGGGGAAGTGGTTAGTATAAATCGGGATTTTATAATAATGAAACTTTAAAACGTTATTATAATGGTTTTAAAGGAGTATGGAGGGGAAGTGGTTTAATCGCATCGGAACTTTGAATTGCAATTGCGTAATCGGAAAGGGAGAAAGGGGTTTATAAGAAAAAATAATAAACTTTAATAAAATAAATTTTAGGGAAAGGAGGGAAAAAGGGGAAGGGTTAGGGTATAGAGGAATTTTTACTTCACTTAGGCATAAATTTCAATCCAGAAGTCAGTTTTGAGAGTGTAGTATACTATTGGAAAGCTCGTTCTGGGCTCTTTCTGCTGGATCTTCTTGGAACAAGATTCTGAACTGAAAATGCTGTGGAAAACCTCTCTGAAGGGCAGAGTGATGACTTTGTGGAGATAGCAGCTTCTAAAATGTGACTTATTACATATGCTGACATAAAATTACATGATGAATGATAATAAAGGCAAAGTATCATGTTTTCACCTCAAAACATGGTTTTGAGGTGAAAATTACACCAAACTGAATAAAACATCTCTTTGATCTTCTAGGTGATAAGACTTTGAGTTTATTGTCTTCCTCATGACCTTGCTGATATTTATTGACACTTGACTCATTATTATGACCATGGTGAGATCCTAGAACCTAATGAGACCCATCCTATGACCCATTGACATGACTCACAAATTAAAAGTGGCTCACGACTGCATACCACAGAAAGGAAAATCAGCAAGTTTCACATGAGGGAAAACTGATGAAAAATCACTACCATCAATGAATCCATGACCTAGCGGAATGCTGAAATTTATTGGTATGGGACTCCTAATATACAAATGAAAAAAAGAAATTTTTATCACTGATGGCAGTATGACCAGACTGACACTAACACCAGGTTCTGCCAACACATGCTAGGATGTGTTAGGGAGTCATAGGGACACACAAAGGAGCACTAGGTGAAAATAATGCTTGCAAATGAAAAATTAAGAGAATGTGACAGGAAGTATCATTAAGTTCCAAGTGTGCTAAGGAGGGAGTGAAAATGTATGCTAGGCAGTGTTATGGTATGTTAGAGGATAGGGAAACATGCAAAGATGTGTTAGGTGCTAGGGTGTGCCAATGCATGTCAGGGAGTGCTATAGAGTGCCAGGGAAAAATAAGGGAGAAAATTTTTCAAATGCATGGAAATGAATGAATAAGAGTGTGTGACAGGGATTGTTAGAAAATTCTAGGTGTGCTAAGGAGGGAGTGACAATGTATGTTAGGTAGTGCCAAGAAATTCTAGTGCCAGTGTGACATGCCAAGATGTGCGAAGTGCCAGAGTGTGCCAATGTGTATCAGGGAGTTTTAGGGAGTGCCACGGAAACATAAGGGAGAACTAGTTCAAAATGCATGCAAATGAATGAGTATAGAGTGTGTGATAGGGAGTGTCAGTGAGTTCCAACTGTGCTAAGGATGGAATGACAAGGTTATATGCTAGGAAATGCCAAGGCATGCTAGAGTTCCAAGGCATGTGAAGGAATGGTAGGGTGTGTTAGGGAGTTCCAAAGCATGTCAAAGAATTCAGGGGATGCTAACATGTGCCACATAGTGCCAAGGGATTGTTAGATGTTCGAGGTGTTATGGCATGTCAAGATGTAAACTATGTTGCTCATTTTTTTTATGGCCACGATTGGACGTGAGCCTTAACTTGGTAACATGTTAAGTGGGATGAGTTAACATTGTCCATGAGTAGCCTAAGATTAGTTATAAGCTAGTCTTAGGTGAACAAGGCATAGTATAGTTGTAGTAAATGAAACTTGGTCAAGTTGTTGTGGTCGAGGCAGGACTTGGTTGGGTTCGCAAGTCTAAAAACAATAAGGGTAGTTATGAGGACATGATAGTTAAGGAGTGCTAGGGTGTCCCAAGGAATTAAAAGGTGCACTAACACATGCCAATTAGTGTTAATGCATGACAAGGATTCTTTGGGAGTGTCAGGGCATCACAAGAGAGAACTAGTTCAAAGTGCATGGAAACGAATGAATAAGAGTGTTTGTGAGGGAATGTCATTGAATTCCAGGTGTCCCATGGATGAAGTGTGTTAGGATAATTTAATAACAATACTTTCAGGAGGTAATCCTATGATTTCGATAAGGGGATGGACAAAACATTTTTAGACGAAGGGAGACTTTTTGCTAGACACAACACTATTTTTTCAATGACTTGGATGGGTTCCCAAGTCACAAAAAAAGTAAGGTTATATATGAGGGCATGAATACTACAGAGTGCCAAGGTGTGCAGGTTATCTTAGGCAGTGTTAACACATGCTAGAAAGTTCCAAGGCATGTTAGGCATTCCAATATGTGCTAGGTGCTATGGTTTGGTACCAACACATGCTAGGGAGTGCCAGGGAAACAGAATGGAGGACTAGTTTCAATTTCATGGAAATGAACGAATAAGAGTGTGTGATAGGGAGTGTTAGCAAGTTATAGGTGTGATAAGGAGGGAGTGAAAAGGTATGCTAGGAAATTACAAGGCATGATATAGTGATAGGAAATCATACCAAGATGTGCCAAGTTCCAGGTTGTGCCAATGTGTGCAAAGGAGTGTTAGGGAATGCTAGAGAAACACAAAGGGATCACTATGTCATAATACATGTAAATGAATGAATAAGAGTGTGTGAAAAGGATTTTCAAAGAGTTCAAATTGTGATAAGGAGGAGTGACTAGGAATTCTTGGTAGTGATAAGGAATGCTAGAGTGCTAGGGCAGCATGCGGCCAAGATGTGCCAATGCATGCAAGGAAGTGTCAACTAGGAGTTACAGGGAAACACAAGGGAGCACTACATCAAGATGCATGGAAATTACCAAATGCGAGTTTTTTATTAGAAGTTTTAATGAGTTCTAGGTGTGCTAAGGATGGAGTGACAAGGTATGCTAGGCAGGGTTAATGCATGTTAGAGGCCAGGGTGACATGCCAAGATGTCTTAGGTGCTAGGGTGTACCAACACGTGTGAAGGATTGTTAAGTAATGTTATGGAAACACGAGGGAGCACTAGGTAAAAATGCATGGAAATGAATGAATAAGATTTTGTGACTAGGAGTTTCAATGAGCTCTAGGTGTGATAAGGAGAGAGTGACAAGGTATGCTAGGTAGTGCCAAGGAATACTAGAGTGCTAGGGTGGCATGCCAAGATGTGGCAGGTGTTAGGGTGTGCCAATGCATGCTAGGGAGTGTTATGGAGTGTCATGTAAACACAAGGAAGCACTAGATAAAAATGTGTGGAAATAAACGAATAAGAGTGTGTGATAGGGAGTTTCAATGAGTTCTAGGTGTGTTAAGGAGGGAGTGACAGGGTTATATGCTAGGAAATGCCAAGGTATGTTAAACTACCAAGGCATGTCAGGAAGTGCTAGGGTGTGTTAGAGAGTGTAAAGGCATGTCAAGGAATGTAGGGGATGCTAACACATGCCAAATAATGCCAAGGAATTTAAGACATGTCAGGTGTTATGGCATGTCAAGATGTATACCGTGTTTCTTAGTTGTTTTACGACCACAGTTGGATGTGAAGAGCCTTGTCTTTGTAACTTGTTAAGTGGGATCAACTGAGATTGGACATGAGTAGTCTAAGATGAATTACATGTATTTCTTAGGTGAACAACACATATGTTGAATTTCCATGACACATGAGAATCTGGGTTTGGTCTTAGAATATTTAATGAAAACACACTCAAGTGCCGCAACACATCTACTTTTCACAACAAAATCTACACACATTAGGGAATCAACTAGTGCACATGGAATTTTTAACTTTTTCAAACCGTTCTTCGTTAAATTACAAACTATAATAGAATAGGCTAGATCTCTCGTACCAGGGATCATGGCCCTTTACAATCACACTAATACAAGAAATGCAACTAGGGCATGGTGTTACTCCTTTGACAACCAATCTACCTTGAACAAGACAACACTTGACCCACTTTTTGATGGTGGCCACACATATCTCTTTAAATCCATATGTCTTGAACACATCTGGTAGGTCCTCTTGCCTCCCATTATGCAACTCCTCAATCTACCTCTATCAATGAACTCAACTCATTTAGGTTACTGAACTCGGCTCAAAAAAAATTTCCCTCTATATTCCTCTTTTTTCATTTAAAGTCTACAACACTTACGGTTTTAGTTCAGTTGTTCACAACTTCATTGTGAGCAACTCTTTGGTCTGCCCACTTTTGCCATACTACTACTCCAAGATGACAAGTCTAGGGATATGGAGGTTTCCCTTTTTCTCAATGACGCAATCCTCTACAATATAGTGAAATAGGGCTAGTTGGCTAGCCCACTTGACTGCTATTTTAGTCCTTCAAAGTTTGCACATCCTTAGGCCCAATACACCTACCCTTCTACCAGTCTTGTTTTCCTTCACAATTACAGGACTTAGATCTATTATTTGAGAGTCACATAATAACCCTCCAATTGTACTTGGACTGCCATCAATTTTCCCAACCACAATAAATTCTTTTATTGATCTAGTGCCCACAACACAACCCTCATCTAGGGCTCTTCAAATATGCCACCTAATAGTGATTTGAGTCCTCTCAAAATCAATATTCTTGTGTACCGATTTCTTTGTGTCCAATCTATGAAAAAATATGAACAACCCATCTTATCATCCTTCTAACAATTTGTAGATGAATTAACTAGGGTCACAAATCATCCATTAGCAGTCCATCGACTAACCATTTATAGGTTGATTCATATCTCTGTCCAAAACGCTATGGAAAATCCACGAAAATAAACTCCTCTTCATGACAATCTATTCCTCATATGGCACATTTCTTCTTCTCCATATTCTACTCAGGTTCTACCTTCCTTTGGATTTACTATCTCTGCACATACTTCTACAAACCATCTTCCAAATTTTTCGTATATATTGCAAAGATAAACCTCTCTCTAAGGGTAACAAACCCTCTTCTTCTATGTAGATCTGTCACAATCTTAATGGCATACCTTATGGATTGAACATGCTAGGAAACCTCCCTAAATATGGAATGATAATTCTATTTTATTTTCTTTAGAACAAACCCTATCCACCCATAGAAAAAATGACAAATATTTCCTCAATAAGGGACTCAGCCTAGCACATATGGATCCATAGATTCTGGATATTTCTTTTACTGAATCTTGACCTGAAATTTAGATCTCTACAACCTTCAAACTACAGTTACCTCAGTCAATATTACACCTGCGACTACTTATGTTCTAGCCCTAAATTCTAGTGTAGACCCTCCTCCATTTCTGTTGGTCTTTATCACAGACCTTGCAATCTACTAACCACAACAATGTATGGTATCAACCCTCTCTACTATTTCAAAATTTGATGTGGCCTTCACACAAAAGCACTACTAAAATCACATGCCAAAATCCTCATGAGCTGCCTCTCTTGATCTTGATCTGCCATAAGAGAACCAACAATATGCCATCCTACTTCGTATCTCAAACCCATTAAGGTATATGAAATTCTTATGAGCCCTCACATGATGATCTCACTCTTGGTGGATGATCATGGCCTCCATTTAGCAATGCTTACTCAGACCTATAACTCAACCTACTTCAGGACAACATCTCTCTTGGCCTCCTTGATCAAATGAGCTCCTTCTAACTTGATGTTCTTGCCTTCATACTAAGACCTCCTTAAATATCTTTTTCTAGCCAGGCCTCTTAAGAATGCTTTATAACTTACAAAAATTATCCACTTAGACCTTACGAAATATTATTTTTTCTTTTTATTTTTCTTTCGGATTTTAAACCCCATCTCAGGCCCAAAGCCCCTATGCTTGGGTTATTTTCCCAAAAATCCTTTTTTGTCCAAACTAACACAAACCAATATAACTAGGCATGTGTATTACCTCCCAAGATACAAAACTCAACAACACAGTCTATTTGTAGTAATCGTAACTTGGTCAAGCTCCTATAGTCAAGCGAGGACTTCGTTGGGTTCCCAAGGTTAAAATTAAGTAAGGGTAGTTATGAGGGCATGATAACTAGGGAGGGTTTGGGCATGCCAAGTCTTATAGGTCAATTCGGGAAAATTTCCCAATGACCTGGTTAACTGGACATCATCCCCATAACCAATGAATAGGGTCTATCATCCCCTATCATTTCATTTGCTACATGCCCTAAGACAAAGAACAAGACAAATCAACTATGACTTCCATTGCAAAGGTTTCCAAGATTTGAAGTTTATATTATATAATATGTGAGCTCACCAAATCTGCCTCTCAAGGGACTAAGTGCATTGCATATGCAAGTAACCCCACTCAAGGGTGCTCTGCAAAGCACTTCCCGACACTCATAGGTGTGTTGGTCACATTGGGAGAAAAATTCTCATTATTCCAGAATCTCCACTTGGACAGTGCCTTCTAGAAGAGTTCACATGTGTCAAACTTCGAATCTGTTAGAGTCAGCCTTTTCAGCCTTCATTCAGTGATCAAACATGCTCTTTCAAAGTTATTTTAAGGTGTCAAGGTCAAATTTTGTCATTTCAATGAGTCTTCAAGCAAAATTTGGTCACTAGGCATTAGGTCTAGGGTTTGTTTTCACTCTTTTCAAATTTGTCCAAATGTCAGTCCATGTCACCATTCAGCTGAGTGTACCATCATTCAGAGGGTTTTCATCATCATGTCAAGTTCCATTGGGTCATTTTACATCTTTTTCATGCTTCAGTTGTGCCTAGGTAAGGTCCATTTCCCTCTCCTAGGGTTTTGGAGGTAATTTCTCTTGGATGGTCAAATCATCAAAAAAACTTGTATCCTGATGTTCATACACCTCCCCCTATCATTAATGTACCTTATTAAATACTTCCCATCACTGAGATCCCCCAAATTTCTCATTTTTCCACAAACCCTAGTTTCTTGCCACAACTTGGCAATTTTCTAGGCTAGGCCTGTGTTTTGCCCTTTTGGACCCCTTCCCCTCACTCAATCTCTGAGATTCCACTTTCCCCTACTTCCTAACATCCCTCCCTATTTCCCAAAATTTCCCCAAGAATTTATAAGCCCCTTATCCCCTTCATTTCGCTTCATTTCGACAAAATCCCTTGTTTCACACATCGGGATAAGTTTCACTCAAAAGATGTTTCAGAGCAATAAAAGATGAATTTTGGAAAACTGAGAGAGGTTTTTGTCCAAAACATCCCAAGGAGGAAAAAAATCTTTCACTTTTTACACAGGTATCATGGTTTTAGAGAAATGTCAAAAATACCGTTGCCTCGGGAGAATTGAATGCACCTCTGAAGTGACCTTGGGAAAATCAAGATTTCTCCTAGCATGGTTGGCTAAATTACTTGCTTGATGAGTCAAAGGATAACTAGACACAAATATCTTTCCAATGAGCTATCATGAGCTCAATTTGGAGTTGAGGAAGACCTTCAAAAGTTGACTGCAACAGCGCTCTGCCTTGAGGCAGCCTCATTCTGCTCATTTTGACTAGTTTTGGGAGATTTGATTTTGGACAGGGTAAATGAAATCCAAATTGCAGAATTCCACTTTTGTTGGAAATTAGACTCCAAGAGCTTTCCAACGAGCTATTACACGCCCGATTGGGACACCGGGAAGGCCTCCAAAAGCTTCCTACAAAATGCACTATGTAGTTACTCATAGAAAAGTGCGCGCTACCCATACAGGAGGGGCGCTACCCACTTAACCTCCTCAGCCTGTGTAAAATAACAAGGGCGCTACCCACTTGAGGGGCGCTACCCACTTGAGCAGGGGCGCTACCCACTTAGCAACAGAGCCCAGAAATTTGTGTTTTGCGCCCAGTTTTGATTCAAATCGACTCCAGCAAATTGAAAACAGGTTTTTATCATTGCTCAGTAGATTTTTATCATGCTTGTGATGAATTTGATGTTGGGAAAGAGGCCACGTTTGGAGAAGAATATATAAAACCTACATTCACATGCAAAATAATTCCTTAAGGGTTTTTGGAAATATATGGACAGTTTTGTGAAAAGTTTGAAAACTCTTGAATGCTAAATGTGCTCATACCTTAGCACGTTATGTACATGATCCTCACGCCCTCAGTTATCATTTTATCACTGCTGTCATGCCCTTTCATGTTTTTGCACAATTTCATGTTGACTAGTCTATAGCCACCATCACCCTAATCTTATCACTGCTGCCATCACCATAATATTGCCACTGTCATGGCCATTTGTGTCACTATGGTTATTGTCATGATCTCCCTATTCTTCAGTTCATAAAACACAGTCCCATAATTGTTGCCCCATTGATAAATTTTGGCCATCATTATAAAATTATACCATACATCTGCATTTGGTTTTCATTTGTCAAACTCACTTATGATCGAAACAGTGATAGTTTTTATGTCATTAAAACAGAGTCATCCTCATTATTATTTTGTTTTCCTGTGATGCTTGGGTACATGGGTGATATCTATTGGGTTTTGAACATACATTAAAACTTTGCTTTCACTGCACCTATATCAGCATCCATATTACAAATATCTTGTTCAAAGCCATGTCAGAGACAGAGTCAGTTTATGAGCAGGAGTCGGATAGTGATTCCATAGCAGAGGGTAATGTGCCACGGAGGCCTCACAGAGGTGGCAAAGGTGGTAAACCATTATTGGGCTCGCATGCATGTCTACAAAGCGAGAATGAAGATTCTGAAGAGGAGGTTGAGCGAAGCACTAAAACGGCGGAAAAGGCCTGATCCACTCCGGATTTTGGCTGAGGCTTCGTTGGCTGGGCATGATACATGATGGAGGGTCTTCGCTCCGAATTTGAGCAAATTCGGGAAATTTTTTGTCATTTTGAAATATTTTGGTCTAAAAACAGGTTTTTCAGTTAAGCGGGTAGCGCGCCCATATGCTCACTTTTTTTCGGGACACTTGCTGAAGGAAATCTTTGCATTTTTGGATTTTTCATGGTAAGTTATGCATCCTCAGGCATTGCCGAAGCATTTCATCAGATTCTGGATGGTCAAAAAGCTCAAAAACACCATGAAAACCACCTTGCTGCCACCTTTTGCACCAACAGGAAGTACTTCTGGGAGAATGAAGTTTTGGAGGGGCAAATGAGCTCCAAATTGAGAAATTTCACTTGGGTTGGATAGCCAACATCCAGGGATTTCCAACGAGCTATCATGAGCTCAATTTGGATGCCGGGAAGTGACTCAAAATCAGGTTGAAAGGCGCGCTACCCACTCAGTTCAGGGGCGCTACCCACTTAAATTTTTGGCTGAATTTTCAACTTCCAGCTCAGAATTTCGGCCAGTTGGGACCATTTTTGCTTGTGGATGAAATTTTTGGGTTTTCATGATGTAAATTGATGGTTGGCATGTAACTTTGGCTTATTTTTACCTATTCTAGAAGATTCACTCTCAAAAAATTGAAAATCATGTAAATGAATCAGTTTCCACTCTTTTAGAGGCAAGTTGTTAGCTGCCTAGATTTTAGTTCCTTGATTAGAATTTGGTTGAAACTGATCCCTGAAGAAGGAATTCGACCCCTAGAGGCATGGGAAGGGGTTAGAGTGATCTATATATTGTAATTTCTTAGAAATTCTACAGGTTGGACTCTTGGGAAACTTTTGGCACCATTGTACATATTTTTTCATATTTTGGCTAAGGAAAGATCAGAGGTTTTGCGGCACCTGTTGGGATTCTTGTGGTGTTCTATTCTTGATGGTGTTTTCTCTCTATTTACTATAAGTTCTTCATGTTTAATGTATGCCATTTTTTTCATATGCTTCAGAAACTAAAATGAATGAGTAGATGAGGTTGAATCCATTGTTTACAGTGCTCTGCCTTTGAATTCATTTAGTTTTACATGTTTTCGACTGTTTGGGGAGGATCCAAGTTCTTCTTTGCCCTCTTCAGCTTCTTATCATTCTAATCCGTCCATATATCCAATCAAAAGCATCAAGACAATCGCCTACCTCGCGCCAACTCGAATTCTGCAAAGGTCTGACCTTATCCCCGGACCCAAAATTGTTTTTTCCCATTTCTCCAGCGAAAACCCAAAAATTCAAAATCAAACATACCTATCTCTTTACTAGCCTAAAATCAGTTCCCTTTAAAATTCATCTCGCACCCTATTGTTCATTTTATCGAGATTGACGGAGAGAGCCCTCTCCTGTCCTCGTAGGGCTAGCTACGAGGCTGAGTGTGGTTTGATGTAGCCCTGAGTTTTACCTCATTTCAGCCTGAGGTAGATTTGAGCGCTAACAGAATCCATGTGTCCATTTGACATGTATAAGATTGGGAACATGTCTTGCCTATTATTATAAATTCATTGATTGTAAAACTACATTCATCTCATCTATAAATTGAGCACAGATCCTAGTGTCTGAGAAGGAATAATTTGAGTAGATAAATGCTGGTGGAATTTCAATTGAGGAATTGATTTGAGTGACATGCTTCTAGATATATGTGCATTGTGATGAGGTTGGGATGCTGCTAGAGATGGTGACATCAAATCAATCACTGGGTTGTAACCTCCCCTTCTATCCATTAATAAAAAAATTTGCTTACTTTCCCACATATGTATCTGTATAAGCTTATGTCTTTAATATTATGAATTCTTATCTGATGTATATGGTTTATGTTTCATTGATTTAACTAAATAACTTGAATAGGCATCTGTATTATTGCTATCTTTTTATATTTAGTGTTCATTTTTGTACGAAATATCTTGGTGATCTAGCTCGGATTTGAAGCTACAACAAAATTGGCAAAAGGAGAATAGGAAGCACTTGGACTCCAAGTAAGTACTTTGATTTGTTTTGTGTGTCTATTTACAGTTAGGATAAGTAGTTGCAAAGTATTTAACCTATTGTTCTAGATGAGCACCACATCTAGGGAATAATGTTTTATCTGTAATCCATAATTCCGCATAACATCAAGGAATGAAAAGGTGTGCTAACACATGTTGGAAAATTTCAATGCATGTTGAGGAGTGTTAAGAAGTGTCAAGGCATCACAAGGGATAACTAGGTCAAAATGCATGGAAATGAACAATAATAGTGTGTGCTAGGGAGTGTCAGTGAATTCAAGTGTGCCAAGGATGAAGTGTGTTAGAAGAAGTTCATAATAGGATTTGCAAGAGGCAAGCCTACGATTGCGATAAGGGGTTGGACAAAGCAGTTTTAGAAAAAGTGAGACTTTGTGTTGGGCATAATGCTATTTTTATTTTATCTATTATTTTTATATGAGATGTGGCACACTTTGGCGAAATGCTCATGTTTTAAACTGTTTTAGACAATTTCATATTGTACATTGTTGTGTATAATTTTTGGGGCACTCAGCGTGTGCCAACTTATATCTTTTATGTCTTATGTATCTTGTGGTTCTTGCAAACTCTCATTTAATGCTCTACTGTTTATATGAACTAGACATACATGTGAAATATTTCCTATTTAAGCTATGTTTCTTAGTTTTCTAAAGGCCATGGCTAGATGTGATCCTTGTCTTAGTAAGTTCTTAAGTGGGAAAAGTTCAACTTGGACATGAGTGGCCTAAGATGAGGTATAGGAAGCTCTTAGTTGAAAAAGGCACAATATACTTGTAGTAGGTGTAATTGATCAAGTTGTTATGGCTAAAGCCGACCAATATCGTGACATGAACTGCAGTAGTTAAGGATTTTATCGAGTTCCCAAGTCGTGAAAAAATGTAAGGCTAGTTGTGAGGGCATGAGTGCCAAGGCATGCTAGGGAATGCTAACATGTTCCAGATAGTTTGAAGGCACGTCAAATATGATTAGATGTGTCAAGTGCTAAGGCATGGAAAAATGTGCAAGGGTGTGAAAATACATGTTAGGGACTATCAAGGCAACAAAAAGGAGAAAAAAGTTAAACTAAAAGGAAATGAACACATCATAGGCTTAATAAGTCATCAATTTACATTTTCCAGGAGGGACATGCTATGCACACCAACACTAGGTGGAAATAAGTGTCAAGTGCCAAGTGTTAGTGCATTCTAAGTGTCAAATCATCCTATGTTACTTCTCTTCTACTTTCCAATAATTTATCTCAAATAGCTTTAATATTAAACCATGCCAAAGCATACTGACACATCTTAATGAATTATAGACATGCTAATGATCATGGTCTCTCTAGGAATACATCTCTCTTTTCCCCCTTGATCAAATCATCTCCTTTCCACTCGATGTTATTTCCTTCATCCTAAGGCCTCCTTAAATAGTTTTCCCTAGACCTATTAGGAACCCTCTAGAACTTACGGGTTTTATCCACTTAGATCTTACGAAATATTAATTTTTCTTTTTAATTTTCTTTTATAATTTAAACCCCATCTTGGGTCCAAAATCCCTTTGCTTGGCTTCTTTTCCCACAAATCCTTTTGTGACCAAACTCACGCAAACCCATCTCACTAGGCTTGTGGAGTACCTCCCAAACTACACAATTCAAGAACATAGTCTAGTTGTAGTAACTATAACTTGTTCAAGCTCTTATAGTCAAGCAAGGGTTTGGTTGGGTTCCCAAGTTGAAAATTAAGTAAGGGTAGTTGTGAGGGAATAATAGCTAGGGAGGGTTAGGGCATGCAAAGGAATGAAAAGGCATGCTAACACATGCCGTACAATATCAATGCATGTTGAACTAGAGTGTTAGGGAGTGTCGGGGCATATCAAGGGATAAATAGGTCAAAATGCATAGAAAGGAATGAATAAGAGTGTGTGCCAGGGAGTGCCAGTGAATTCAAGTGTGGTAAGGACATAGTGTGTTAGGAGAAGTTCAAAATAAGATTTATAGGAGGCAAGCCTACAATTATTATACAGGGCTCGACATAGCATTTTTATACAAAGGGAGATCACTTTGTGCTATGCACAACATTGTTTTTCCTTTAGCTATTTTTTTTATATGAGATGTGCCACACTTTGGATACATGTTCATGATTTAACCTATTCTAGATAATTGCATATTGTACATTGTTGTGTATAAATTTTGGGGCACTTGGCTTGCGTCAACTTATATCTTGTGTGCCTTGTGCATCTTGTGGTTCTTGCAAACTCTCATTTAATGTTCTATTGTTTATATGAACTGAACATACATGTGAAATATTTCCTGTGTAAGCTATGTTGCTTAGTTGTTTTACACCATGGCTAGATCATGTGATCCTTGTCTTGGTAACTAGTTAAGTGGGACAAGTTGAGCATGGACATGAGTGGCATAAGATGATTTATAGGCAGTTCTTAGGTGAACAAGGCACAATCTACTTGTAGTAGGTGGAATTGATCAAGTTGTTGTGGTTGAAGCAGGTCAATATTGTCACATGAACTGTAGTATCCAAGGACTTGATTGGGTTCCCAAGTAGTGAAAAAATGTAATGGATAATTGTGAGGACATGAGTGCCAAGGCATGCTAGGGAATTATAAGATGTTCTAGGTAGTGTGAAGGCATGCCAAACATGCTAATATGTGCCAAGTGATAAGGCATTCCAAGATGTGCAAGGGTGTTTCAATGCGTGACAGGGACTGTCATGGAAACAAAAGGGAGAAACAAGCAAAACTACAAGGAAATGAACACATAAGAGGTTTAATAATTCATCAATTTACCTTTTCCAAGAGGAGCATGCTAGGCATACCAATACTAGGTGCCAATAGGTTCCAAGTGCAAAGTCTCAGTGCATTCTAAGTACCATGTCTTCCTTTGTTTCTTCTCATATACTTTCCAACAATTGATCTCAAATAAATTTAATATTAAACTATGCCAAATCATACCAAAGCATATCAACGTATTCCATACATGCTAAGACTTTCCAGGTGCCAACACGTGCCAAGCACCAATATGTCTCAATGAGTGTTATGCATGCTATGAAGTGGAAGGGCATGTTTAAGAGTGGTAAGGTGTGCTAGAGAGGGCTAATGCATATTGAGGAGTGCTAAGGAGTACTAGGACAAAACATTAAGGGAGAACCAGGTCAAAATTCATGGAATTTAATGAATATGAGGAACGTGTGCCAGGGACTAGTGTTAATGAGTGCTAGTTGTCATGCCAAGGAGGGAGTGACAAGGTATAATAAGCATTGGTAAGACATGCTAGAGAATATCAATGCATGTGAAGAAGTGCCAAAGTGTGCTAGGGAGTTCCACGGTGTGCTAATTATATGTGCCAAATAGTGCCAAGATATGCCAATACATTCCAGGTGCTAAGGATGTGCAAGGTTCCAGGGTATGTCAATATGTGTCAAGAAGTGTCAAGGAAACAAAAGGAAGAACCAAACTAAAATGCAAGGAAATGAACACATAAGAGGGTTAATAAATCGGGACTTTATCTTTTCCAAAATGGGCATGCTAGGCACACTAATAATAAGTCCCAATACATGCCAAGTGGCATTTTGTGCCAAGTGCTAATGTATGTCAATGCATGCAACCAAGGTGTTCCAGGGAATGCTAGGGACTACATGCATGCCAACACATGCTAGTAGAGTTCTATGTTGTGCTAGCCCATGCCACCATGTGCTTGGGCGTCAATGTCATGACAAGATGTTCTAGGTACAAAGATTTTCCAAGACATGCGAGATGCTAAGAATTGTTAGTGTGCCAAAGCATTAATTTAAGGTGTGCCCAGTTTGTTGAGGAGTGTTAGCTCTTTTAATCAAGTTGACAGAGTTTGATTAATTCTTAAATAATATATTTCCTACACACACTAGTGGAACTTTATCTAAAGGGAATTTGCTAGATAATAAAATTAATAGATATGAATCATGTGTTGAATCATAGGAAAACTCTATTCGACTAGTCATTACTTGAGGGAAATGATACACACTAATTACTTCTTAACAAATTGATTGACTTTAACCACTAAGGCATTGGACATATTATAAAAAAGAATCCACAATAATGGTCTTAAATCATTATCTTTTGAAAAAAAGTATATTAACAAGCACATAACGTCATCAAAAACTCATTGGAATGATCAATGATGACGAAAATTTTTTGACCGTCACCAAAAGTAACAAAAATAGCATTAGTGAGGGTCATTAAAAGTTCATGACTAGAAGTGTCACCAAATAGAGAATTTGTGATGGGCCTCTAACGACCCTCACCAAAAGTGTCATTGAAAATAGCTTTGGTGACGAACCTTAAAGGACCATCACTATATACACTTACAGTGATGCTCTTTTAAGGACTGTCACCATATGTGACATTGGTGACGGAACTTAAAGGTCCATCACAAGCATGACCCTCACCAATGTCCTTTTTTCTTGTAGTGGATCATGAGGATTTCACAATTGTTGATCAGATTGTTTTATAAAATAAACTGGATCCTCATAGTCTTCCGCTGGCCAGTATGAGCAAGACATGGTCTTCTTTTCCTTTCTTGGCCATTGTTGTCCCATCGTTTGAGCATCAGTTGTCCCATTCAATTTCCTACACACAAAAAGAAATAATAAGTTAGTTTTCATGCCAGAATGGCATAATTTGTGGATGGATGATCTTTTCCATCTTTCATGATATTTTCTTCTAAATTTATTCCAAAAATGGAGATAATTATATAAAATTTAATGATAAATAAAACTAATATGAAGATAAAACATACCTTTTTCATGGCCCAAAATACTCCCATGTTTACCTCTTTTCATGTCCTCATGCAATCATACGATTGAGGTGTAGTTGTGTCAAAGAATAAGCAGGATAAAATTCCTCTTTATATAACCTAAAACCATGTTTCCGTTTGATTATTGCAAAGGCCTGGTTCAGATGGCATTATGGAAAATCATAATTAGGGTAATACCCTTCAAGAGGATACCACATGATAGGACATCTATAACGACATCCTATCCAAGTATGACCCATGCCTATTATTACATTCTTGTACATGTTTAGGTAGGCAGCAGTAGCTTTAAGTTTTTTTATCCAAATGGTTCCCGGTTCTTAACATTATTAGTTGAGGCCTTCCATCTTTGCTTTGCTTCCAACAAAGCTTCTTTTCTAATGTCCTGGAAATACTCCCTTCATTAATATACAATATATTTATGTAGTGGCCCTAATTTAGCCACAACCCCCTCTTGTTTCATGAATATTCTGTGTTGAGTGAAAAGATTCAAGGGTTTTGTGGGTTCTCCTCTTACCCATAGATCTAAACCATTTTCCCTCTTTTGAAAATTGTTATAGGCCTTAGCCCATTTAAGCTAGTTTTCAGCAAAAGAGAGGAATGCTTGGAACTAGATATCTCCAATAAAAGGTCTGGGATTGGCATCCCTTTCATCCTCCAAGAAAAACGTTTGCAAATATAGCTCACATAGGAGACATGTTACCTTCTCATTTTGCTCCTGGAAACATTGGATGAATTCTGTAGTAGTTTTAAATTCAGCTAGCCTCCCATCCATAACAACTTTAATCTTCAACAATAGATATATTTTCAACAAGAATAATGGATAATTAGTGGTAGGGGATAGGCGTGATAAGGCATCAGATTAAACAGAACATATGGCTTGGGCTTGTTCCTTAGCCTTCTGCAAGGTTTGCATTTTCTTCACTTTCTCTTGTTCACCTCTGAGACTGGAAATAATTTCATCTTCTGTTGCAGTGAGTGTATCTAATTTATTCATCAAATCCTCGTGTATCTGTAGGGGCAGCATCTCTTTCTTGTATTGAGCCAATACCTGCTGAGTTTGTGTCAATTCCTTCTGTAGTTTTAGGATAATAGCCTCTCTGACCAAAGGAGTATAGAAAAGTGTTTCTTCTGTCTGTGTCTCATTGTCATGTGTTGCCACTGAATCAATTTTCATAGTAGTTTCAATTTTTTCTTGGGAAATACAATGATCATTCTGTACATTTTCCTCAAAATATGTTTGAACCGTAACATCTATGGAATCCAAAGGAAGTTATGTTTGATTCTTTGTTGAAAAAGCACAAGGTTGTTCAGTTTGAGTTTCAATATCCTCTATAAGGAATGGTTCTGTTTGGGTTTCAAAAACTTCCATTTCTACTTTCGGCTTCCAAGCCTTGTCTGCTTCCTTCAACCACTCCCTTAATTGTTTGAAAATTTTATTCAATATTTTGTACTTCTTACTCAGCTTCCTTAATCTGTCCTTCACTGATTTCTTCTTCTTCATGGGGTTTTCTATTGGAGAGGTCACAATGTCTCTTTCGGGCTCAGGAGGAGTTGTACCAATATCAAGGTCATGCTCTGGTGGAACAATAACATTTTTAGGTAGAAGAGGGACTGCACCAATATCAATATCATGTTCAAATGGGATAGTATATTTTTTAGTGACACGAGGGACTGTACCAACATCAAAATCATGTTCTAGTGGGACAAGGTCTCCTCACTGATTCTAGGGTTGAGAAGCTTCCTATGTATGGGTTTCTACCTCAGGACATTCATTTTCAGAGGGAATTGGTTCCCTCAAGTCATGAAAATCTCCCACCTCTTCAAAGGATGGTAAAATTTCAGTATGGCTAGAACTTCCAGCAGAGGCAGATTGGTCAAGATCTTGTCCTTTGGGTTTTCTAGATTGGTCCCTCTCTTCATAGAGTGCACCCAAATTCTCCAGTACTTGGGTCATTTCTTCCTCATATTCCTATAAAGAATAATTTTGTGAACTTAGAGGTGGTGTACAAGATGGCCCTGCCTCATCTGTCAGAATTGGGGCATGTTTTTGTGAGCTTATCCTTACAGAGCGTCTTCATTTTAATAGTGTTATCACTCCAAAATTACCCTAGGGTTGTTGTGTTGTGTTTAAAGAAATAATAGAGGTAACCACAAACCTACTTTTGAGATCAGTATCTAGCCTTCCTAATGCTCAGAGAGGGCTCTCTCTTAATGATTTAACTTTGTTGAGTTAATTGTTTTTAGGCTAGTTATGTAAGCTTGATTGGGTTTTGATTTTATTCGGTGGTGGAATTATTGATTTAGATGGATAGATGACTGTCTATTTAGCATTGGGATATGGAGTCAAAATGTCAAGAAAAAAGAACAAAAAAAAATGATAAAATCAGTGTTACAGGGCAAGGTAGCTAAGCAAAATCAGATCTTTAGGGATGAAGGGTGAAGTGATTTTCAAATGGGATCAAGGAGAAGTTAACGATTCCTTAAACTAGATAATGAAGGAAGTGATAGAGGTCAATCAGGATGAGAGAGCAATTAAGGATTCTCAGATCCAGATATCAGAAGAAAACATTAAAATTAATAATAGTTCAGAGAAGAGTGTACTTCAACAATTTCTGCAATAATATTCCTGTTATAACATTTAAATTTGGAAAACATGCAAGTTTATGGAATACTTAAGAAAATAAAAATTGAACAATTGAACAATTGAAATATGCTTCACTTAAGTGGCACAACACATGAATCCTGTAAATAAATGCCTTTGTTATTGTCCTGTCCATCCACTTGGAAATGTACACTAAACCCTCAGGTTGTAGATGAGTTCAACTATAGAAATGTTCAATAATCCACACTCAATACTTTGAATTATGAAGTATTTATACAAAAAATAATACAAAATATCCTAAAATGATTTAGGAATTATTCAAGGGAGATAAAATACCTTCATGCAAGAAGATAGAGGCACCTAGGAAACTAACTGCAAGTTGTCCCTGCTTATTTGGATTTGTTGTTTGCTCTTTGATATTTTTCTTCTTTATCTCTCTGGCGGTTTGCTTTACATTGGATTCCTTTGATCGGTTGAGTTTCTTTTACGTCGCTTATCTTTTGGTTCTCTTTAACTTTATCTTTGACCTTTAAACTCTGTCTTAATCTTCAACTATTACTACTTTGACCTTTAAACTCTGTTTTCACTTTATCTGCCTGCTTTTCATTGTTACCTGCTTTGTTTTACCTTCTTTTACTTTTCATCATCACAGTGAATCATACAATTTCTCCCAAGTATCTTGATGTGGAATTTTGATCTTTTTCATCCTCCTGTAAATTTCATCTGCTTTAGTGTACTTGGTGAAGGTAGGTCTGTTTATAAAAATACTATTTACCTCATGCTAGAGGTAAAAGAGATTTTAAAATATTTGATAAAGTACTTTCCCTATTGTAATTCCTTTCGAAGCTAAATTTTTGGCTTGTTCTTTGGCCACTTCTCTGATATTCTTGTCAGAATCTTCCTGCCTAATTATTTTATCATTGATAACTAATGGATTAGGCAGTCATTTTTGCCTCAGAACATCAAATTTGATCATAAACATGTTTATTGCTAGCTCCATGGCTTGACACTTATATTCAAGCCGTACCATCAAGTTACTTTTGGAAATTACCTTTTTAACCTCTAGGATTGTTTCAGTTCTATCACTAATTCCAATTTCTTTCTATTCTTGCTTTTTCTTAGAATTGAGAAACTTAATAATCTCAATGGCCTCTTCTGGTTTCTTGTCAAGTTCTTCTTTGACTTTCTGAATAGCTTCACTTTCTTCCTTGATCAAATATTTTTGCTCAAATATAACTTTAATGGATGGCCAAATATCATTAACAGAGTTAATGATATTGGCCCATAGTTTTTGCTTTACTTCGGCCAAATTTTCTGCCAATGTAAACTCTTTTTCCAAGCTCTGGACTCTGTCGGTCAATATTTTTGATTTCTGAGTCTCCGATATATACATGATTTGAGCTATTAACTTCTTTTCATCTTCTAGAATTTTTATTTGTTCCTTAAGTTTATTAATCTCAGTAGTCTATATTGACATGTATTGCATAGATTTACTCAATTGAGCTGCTTCATCATTAGGATGAGTTGCTGCTGTTACTGAAACTTCTGTTGTGATTGGAATTGTTGTAGTAGTGGGGGCTGATGTATCCATTGAAGTTGTTGTAGGTAATGGAGTTGATGAAGTAGATGGAATTGCTATAGTAACTATAGGAATAACAGTGACAAGAATTTATTCCATGCTAGCCCTCTTTTCCTGCACTAATTTATCCATCTCATTCTCCAACTCTTTCAGTTGAGCTATTAACTAAACAATGAGATTCATCATTTCATATTTTTGGACTTCATTCTCTAAAACTTATTTTTCTTGTGGATGTTTAGTGGGAGGTAATTTCATCATTTCATCTTTCTGCATTCTTCTTTTTAATTAGTTCCTCAACTGCTTTGATATCCTTGGGATCATATCCTACCTCTATGATCAATTATTCAAGTGTTTTTATTCTATTATCCTTGGCTCATGAGGAAGCCTTCTCTAGTTTTAACTATCCTTTGATATTCTCTAGAGAATTTTGTAACTTTTGTACACTGATTGCTTTTTTGGTCATAGTATAATATAGCATTTCTCCGGCTTGCTTATGAAATTCAATTTGGTTTATAGGATGAAAATCTTTAGCCATGACTTCAAATGTTTTTTTCTTGTAGTCTGCTGATGACTTTGGAGCATGCACTATTAGTTGCAGAAAGGTCATCTACATCTTCTTGGTTTTATAATAAAAGGAAGAAAGTAACCTATTCTGGTCACTAGGAGACTATTTCCAATATTGGGCATAAGTCACAACATTCAATGCCTCATTCTTCAGTTTGATTTATTTATACTTTCCATTATATCTTGTTCTTTATTCACTAGTTTTCTTTATGAAGAAACTTCAACTCTATGTTGTTTCTAAATGATATGAGTATTAGAGATTGAAGGCTGATGAGTTTCCTCTGAAACTGCTGGAGGTCAATTTTATTTAACCACTGTCTCTATCAATAATTTCAATTATCTCAACTATCTCTTCTTTCTCATTTATTGGATTCATCTTGGGCTTCTACCTGTACATTAATTTGAATTTAGTATCAATAGTGGTCTGAGTTGAATATGAACCTTATTCTCTTGGCCTCTTTGAGTTCCTGTCTTGTGGGGATGGAGTGCGCAAGATGGAACTAGTATCACCCTGCTTCTCTGCCTCTTGCAAAGTATTTTCCAACCACTCTGACTGGTTGGAGTACTTTTACATCTCTGGTTTTTACTCATGGAAAAAAAGAGTTAATTTGGATTTTAATCTTAACTTGTTGATAACTCCCAAAGGATCATACTTCCATTTGAAACTATTAATGAAATTGAATTCCCGTAAACACTTATCTTCTTGTTGACCAACATTCCTATTATTGCAAATGAAAGGACCAAGAGGGTTCTTGATTTTAAACTGATTTTTATTCTTTGCTGACAGAAAATTAAACTCATATGAATTCAGGATCTGCCTAATATATTCTAGTGCAAATAACCTCATTGGGACGTATTTTTGCATCTTGTATGGAGTGAGTTGACATCCATACACCCTAATTTCAGTGTGGTTCTAGTATAAATACCAGTCTCCCGTTCTACTATGTTTTGATAGCTGTAAAACTTTCTTTATTTCTTCACTGACCCTGGGTTGACTGCTACTGCTTATCATATTGGAAACTGGATGAACAAAGAAATTAATGAATTCCTTGTAGGTGAAATATATGAATCTTTCTGATTAGGGAAGTCCAGAAGACTAGAGATTGGGGGTTACCCTCTGTGTCCAGTTTTTGAAGGCTAACTGCAAACCTTTATGATTGGAAGTAAAGGAATAAATGAAACAAAACTAATGAATACTTAAATACTCATTCTTCTGGTAATTTAACTAATTTATCATGGATGGTATCTGATAAGTATTGAGTAAAGTTAAATGTAAAAGTTGGAGGTTGTCCTGGGCAGAAAATGGACAGAAAACCTAAGATAGAAGCATATGCATATTCATCTGTGAAGTAACCTAGAATGAAAGACAACATTGTGACAATTTGTCTGGTTCTCTCTGAAAAAATTGAGGCTGAGTAAGGAGGGTTACTCTTTGGGGTTTCCAATGATGGAGGAAGAAAATTTTGGAAGATTTGAAACCTCTTGGGAAAGTCAAGCTTCATATATAATTATGTGAGGATTTCAATTGACAATGGGGCTTCATCATGCTTGGGTTGGATTTGCAACATCTAGTTTATGGATTCTATAGTGATGGTGAACAAAATATCTTTGTTGGGGGTTACTAGGGCTCTTCCATTGGGAAGATAATTAACTTGACGGAGTCTAATGATTTCTGGGAATTGGAAGATCTGTGGGAAGATATACCTGGGTAGGTTTGATTCCCAGAGGAGGATCTCATCAGCCTGGTCCATGAATTTACCATGGCTCCAGTAGTGGAGCTCAAGGAGGTTGAAATCAGTGACTGTGTCACTAATTTTGAAGTATTTTTCTGCAAGGGGGGTATTTTCAACATCAACAACAGGAAGTTTCAGGGGATAAACATTCGCAATGCCCTGGGAAGCCATAGATTTGTTTATTTTAAATATTTTCTTACTTTATGTGTGTAAGTAATAGCTTCGGCACTTAGAAATACCTAGAAAATGGAGTTTTTCAGTCTGCAAAAAACATTTTGGTTGCAATATAGGTTCTTGGTCTTTATAAACTTCAAATCTGAGTCTGCAGAGGCTTCTTGTAACAACAGGCTTGAATTCTAGTCTATATTTTCTTAAAAATAGGTCGGCAATGATCTTTTGGCTTGAAAATAGGTCGGCACCAATATTTTTTGTGCAAACTTCAACAAAGATGGTGAAATTTGTTTTTAGGACGAACTTTACTAATTTTAACCAACTGTAGTTAATTACATTAGCATGGGGTGAATTTAAACAGTAGGTGATTTCGACGTACAACATAGAAACAGGTTAATTGTTTATCGCATCGGGAAAAGCGTGTTGGTAGTTATAGTCTGGGGGACGCGATAAGATGTGGGGCTGCCATGTAGCAGGGGAGTGGGGATGCGAAACCACCCATTTCACAACCCCCCAATGGTTTTAAACTTCGGGTAGTCGGGTGAGCGAAAACTATAATTGGTCATTAGATCAAATGAATGGAGATCTGACGGATGGACGAATAGGAGGGATTTTATAGGTGGGACCGGGAATGCTATATGCGATGGGGTTTATTATATATGAAGGTTTAATAGTAAATGTGGGTCGGGTAATAGGAATGGGTTATGATATATAATCAACGGCGAGTAATATGTGAGAACCGAGATATATCAATGCGGGGAAAATTAAAATTATAGGTTATAATACAATAAAGTGGTTGGAGAAATATATATGGGGGAGCTAATATAATATGGCGTAAAGGTATAAACTAGGGATTTAATATGATAAGGGGTAAATGAAAATGGATGTGGGATTTAAAAATACACTAGGGGTGAGCGTTAAAATGACATCGGGGAGGGTTTTTTTGCAGTGGGGCCTGATACTTTTAACTATTAAAAACTATGAAAAGTGGGTTTTTACATGTTTTAATTGAAAAGGGGGTTAGTAAAGGGGGAGTTACTTTTTTCAAAGGAAAATGTGATTTTTAACTAGGGAAAGGGTTTTTAGGAAGGGGAAAAGGTTAGTATAAAGGGAAAGGGATATTTTTATAAGGAAAAATGCCTTTTAATAATGGAAAATAGGGTTTTAAGCAATTGGAATGGGATTTTGGGGGATATTAGTGATATGAAATGACCAATTGATGCTTTCCATGCCTCGTGAAAGTAATCTACCTACCCATCATTTACCCTAACATTTTTTCTTCATTTATTGGGTGCATTTGAGCTTTCTGACCCTTTTATTTTTCTTGTGATAAGCAAACTAACCTACTTCTAACCTTATAACTTCCAATGGCTCATATTAAAAAAATGAGCTCATCTTTATTCTCTACCTAGTTACTGATTTGCCAATATTAAATGGTTTGTCTAGATATTTATTCACTAGCTATTAACATGAAATTTAAAGCATGAATGAATCAAGATTACGTTGTTTGACCATCATGGATTGTGGCATTTTGGACAAGCTGCACACAATCTTATTTGCAAAAGTAAATAAACTAAAAGTAGTGGCATTTGAGTGTGTAACACTTTCATGATCTATTTTTATCTCTTTTTGGTGGGGTTCATATTTTATATTTTTTTTTATCCTTTTCTTTTAGTCCTTTGATTTTTATTTTAGGACTTACCCTCTTTACATTTTTTAATATGGGAAAACATTTTTCACAAAGCAAAAGTATGTACAATATTACAAGACTTAGCATATTAAATTCAAAATTATGAAGCCTATTATTATAGGACCCTAACAACTGGGCCAGAGACCAAGGAAGGAGTCTTCCGTTTCCTTTCTCTTCTCGAAATTGCTACTTCTATTATCTGTTGTTCAGTGTATGTGTTATCACTTTTTATACCATTTATCCTTGTCTGTGTGCCTAGATTTTCTTCTGGTGGGACAGGGTTTACAAAATTGCCCCATGTCAATTGCTTTTGGGCTAAGCCATGAATTATAATTAACTTGATCAAGCCATGGTGGCTGATAACAATATATGGATATTTAGCCTTCCTAACCCTTATAGCAATGTCATGCAATAAAGAATTCAAAAAATAAATGCAAGTTAACCATAATTTTCTGTTAGAGTATGGCTAGCAATTTAAGTTGTTTAGGTTTTACCACATCTTGTTGTCCATCACAAATGATGTACTTCTGCACAGTGGTTGCCAATTCTTGCCATGGTTCCTTTAGAGATGTTAGTGAATTCCTTTGACTTTCTGAACCAATTGCTCATCTGGATCCTGAAATACCCTGACCGCATCATGCAACAAAACGTGCTTATCAGTCCACTTTGTGCCTTCTGCTGGAAGTCCCAAAACCTCGGATGGGATTTCTTTAGATATTGGTATATTTCTGCCTCTTGCAATTGTGCCTCCGCCCTGTATATTTTGCAGGAACTCCAATGTTATTTCAATGTGGAATCCTTCTAATTTGGTCAAATATTGGATCCATCTAGTGCGTTCAAGAACTGTGGGAGCCTGGTCTGTTAACCAAAGTACTGTGGGTTCAACATGAATATATTTTACCCCCATGATTGTTGTGTTTTAGGAGCACAATTCACACTTCTGCATGCACTTCTTACAGTGTTCTCAGTTTGGAACAAAACTACTAAATTGCATACAATTCTTTGAAGTTTATTATTTTTTGTCTAAAAAGCCAAATAGTATTTGTCTCTTCAACACGTTTCATTGGAATTTAGTAATTATATTGCATGTTGTTCCATTATGCATACCTCACTCCCTCAAATTAGAAAAGGGTGTCCACGACCATAAAGAATGTGAAAGGATGAAAGGACGATGGGAATTCATAAATGCAGCAGAAAAGGGTCAGAGCACATACATATGGTAAGAAACAATCTGAGATGTGCAAATTTCGAAAAATAGGTAATAAATGACCAAAAAATGGAGTTAAAATAGAGAAATAATAATTATGAGAAACAATTTTCCCTTAAATGGAAAGATATGGTGAAGGCGTGACAGGTGATAGATGATGACAACTGCTGATATCATTTGATCGAAAATTATTAAGGTAATTCATATAAAATTATATTTTACCATGTGTATTGGTTAATGAATTATTTTTAAATGATGAATTCTTCTTTGGATATGAATTAATAGGAGATAGTGGGATATAAATTAATTGGGAATATAACATAAAAATCCAATACCATAAGCAGAGCCACAAATTAGCCAGAATCCTCTATTTAGTCCTTAAATGATTTGTTTGTTTCTATAAAGATATCACTATGTTGGCATGATGACCAGATAATCATAGTGCCATTAACCATGGTATAACAAAGTGATCAGGTGGGCTTGTGATGAGACCTCCTGTCCCTCTAATATTTTTAACTGTCTAGAAGGCCATTGCCCCGGTGTGGTGGCTAGACTGGGAATGTCACTTGTTACATCCTTATGATCATGGTATGTTGGCTCTTGATGAGACCCCCTATCCTCTTTAAGAAGATTTGCATTACATTTACATATACACATTATAAATGGAGGGAGGCTCATTAACTCCTTAAGAGTTAGGGATGGTGTAAGAAGTAAAAGAACGCCAATAAAATTTATGCCCTTATCATACGTATTCATACCAAAGGGAATTATCAATTGAAAGTGTGAAACATAAACTAGCATGGTATTGAGATAATGAATATTTTTATGATATTTCAGAAAAGAAGATATTTAGCA
Organism: Pinus albicaulis; assembly: GCA_034641835.2. Taxonomy (NCBI): domain Eukaryota; kingdom Viridiplantae; phylum Streptophyta; class Pinopsida; order Pinales; family Pinaceae; genus Pinus; species Pinus albicaulis. The sequence continues at coordinate 1,109,188,950 of CM076577.1, forward strand.
AGTCATTATATATGTAAACCATGTCAGTTTTGGGAATAAAGATGTCCATCAAAGGTTTAAAAATCATAATGTTGTTAACATCCCTGTCTTCGCTCTATATTGGGTGAAAATTCCAATCCAAAAATATGATCTTCATATTAAAGAATGTGAGAGAAAAGATGGAAAAAAGGGCCAAAAAAATAAATGCCAGCTGTTCATTTTTCTGAACAACAACTGTTCAATTGATTGAACAGAAAAAAATAAATAAATAAATAAATTATGATTGTTCGTTTTTCTAAACAACAATTGTTCAATTGATTGAAGAACAAAAATACACCAAAAAAATCGCGGTTGTTCATTTTTCTGAACAATAGTAGTGTCCAGTCTCCTTCCTGAAACATATTTTTTTTATAAGACTGTCATGCCACTTAGCCTTTTACTGTTGAATAATTGAGGTGTGTTGCAGAGAAATGAGTTGAGCTTCATCTAATTTATTTATTTGTTCAAGTCGTTTAGTTTGTGCTTCTGTCAGATCCAGTCCCACTTCTTGGGTTGTTCTGAGAGTCTTTATTTCAAATTCGATAGGAAAAATATGTTCTTTTCCAAATAAAATTTGATACGACGAATATCCAGTAGTGTTCCACCAAGATGTGCAATAATCCCACAATTCCTAAGGAAATTTAGTAGCCCAGTCCCGACGATGTGTCGAAATTGTCTTAGTTAAGATTGCCTCAATGACTTTGATAGTGCTTTCGACCAGCCTGTTTGCCTGCGGGTGATACGGAGAAGTGACCCTATGTACGATATGGTGGTTTCTCAGAGTGTTGTAATCTTATGTCCTACAAACTGTGCCCCTCCATCTGCTATCACTTCCCTGGGTAATCCATACCACACAAATAATTCAAAAGGAAAATTAGTCACAACTTCTTCTGTAGCTCTTGTCAAAGCTAATGTTTCTACCCACTTTGCTACATAAACTATAGCAACCAGTATGTAAGTCTTCTGATTTGATGGCGGATTGAATGGGCCAAGAAATTCTAACACCCATTGTTCAAAATGTTCCATTACTAGTTGTGGTTGTAACGGCATTTCGTCAGATTGACTAGGACATCCCATCCTCTGGCAGCTATCACAGGCCTGGACATATTTCTTGGCATATTTAAAAATAGTGGGCCAGTAATAGCCCATATGAAGTATTTTATGCCAAGTTCTCTGATCTGCAAAGTGTACGCCACACGAATCATCATGACAGGCCTTCAGGATGTCATAAATTTCATATTCTCAAATTTTTCTACTTATGTGCCTATCAGCTCTTGTATGAAAGAAGTATCCACTGATCCAAGAAAATTGAGCATTGCGCTGGAAAATCAACTTCCTTTCCTTTGTTATTAAGTTCCTGGGTAGTTTTCCTACTGCCAAATAATTTGAAACATATACATACCGCGACACTTTAAATACCACAACAAACAGATGCTCATATGGGAACTAATCATCCACATCCAACCGATCATTTTTCTTAGGAACCTGTGACAGAAAATATGCTACTGGGTTTTCCTTTCCAAAACTGTCTTTAATGGTAATATCAAACTCCTGCAAAATTAGCAGCTAATGGGTCACTCTCCCATTAGTGATTAGTTTATTGGCTAAATATTTAATGGCAGAGTGTTCAATGTACAAAAAAATTTGATAGGCTATTATATAATATCTAAATTTATTTATGGCATAAATGACAGCTAAGAATTCCTTTTCTGTTACTATATAATTGGGTTCAACAGGAGTAAGATTTTTTCTAATATAGCATAGTTATTTTTATCCTCTTCTTGCCCAATGACAATTCCTATCGGTGCATCCGACATATCTATAGAGATATGAAAAGGCAGTTCCCAATTGGGCCCGCACAATACTGGAGAAGTCGATACTAGTTTCTTCAAATCTATAAAAGCAATGTCACATTTATCAGACCAACGAAATTCAACATTTTCAGTTAAAACATACAAATGCACAACAATCCATGAAAAATTCTTTATGAATCTTCGATAGTACCCTGCATATCCAAGGAAACTACGTACCTCTGTCTGAGTGCTTGGTGTAGGTATTAGAAGAATTACCTCTATTTTTGTTGGGTCTACCTGTATTCCATCCAAAAAGATGTAGTGTCCTAGGATTATGCCTTCTATCATCATCATGTGAAATTTTTCGATACTTAAAAATAACCTGGTAGCGATGCATCATTCCAAAAATTTCTCTAAAGTTTGTAGCGCTTGATTGAAATCCTCCCCATATGGGGTGAAGTCATCCATGTAAAATTTAAATCCTTCGTTTATCAGATCAGAAAAAATACTAAGTATGGCCCTCTAGAATGTAGTTGGGGCATTTCATAATCCAAAAGGTAACACTCTGTAAGCAAAAATACCCCATGGGCATGTAACGGTATTTTTTTCTTGGTCTTCAGGGGAAATTTGAATCTGATTATAGCTGCTTAATCCATCAATAAAAGAGAAGCATCGCTTCCCTGCCAATGTATCGAGGACTTGATCAATGAAAGGGAGAGGGAAGTGGTATTTTTATGTGGCTTTGTTCAATTCCCTATAATCCACACAGATTCGCCGCTTCCCATTCTTTTTTAGAACAACTATGAGTAGAGAGACCCACTTCGTGTCCAAAATGGGATAAATAAAATTCATGTCCAACAAATTTTGTAATTCCTCTTTTACGATGTCCCTTAGGTGTGGATTTAATCTTCGTTGAGGTTTCCGGATATGGCGAGCATTCTTCTTGGTGTAGATGTGATGTGTACACAATTGGGGATCTATGCCTTTCATGTCTGAGTAATCCCAAGAAAAAGCCTCTTTATATTTTTTAGAATCTGAATGAGCTTTTGTTGTTGGTCACTATCCAAATTGTCATTGATATTCAAAATATTGCCTGGTTCAATATCAATAGGCCTGTTGTTATGAACAATAGCTCTAGGTATGTGGTATTCATCGACATATTTCAAAGATTCTTCTTGAGCTTCATTGTCAAGAATTTCTTTCAACATTTGACACCTCACATTGTTCTCAGTAGTTGATTGGTTTATAAAATTATTAATTACATCATCTTTAGTATCATTTTTGAACTCAAATGCTTCTGCCACTGTAAGAGGTGAACGAATGTTTTCTTCCAGGTATGTAGGTGGATGTTTATGAGTTTTCAAGTTGGGTAGACTTGGCCTAGCAGGGGGATATAAAACAAGGTTTTTTACAACATTCCCCTTTGTAATTGTAATGCTACCACTACGACAGCCTATGTAAGCATCGGTTGTTGCTAACCAAGGTCGTCCCAAAATTAAAGGGTGTCCATCTAATCGACTTCTTGGATTAATAACTAGAATATTGACTCAGTATTCCCATGAGTCAACAAAAACCATGATATATTGTAAGGTTCCTTCTGTTTAACGACTCAACGATCAACAAGTTCCAGCAAGGTGGTGGTTGGTTCTACGGTTGTGATACCAAGTGTTTCGTAGGTTTCTATTGTGAGAATGTTAATGGTTTCACCTAAATCAACTAGTGTGTTTGGAAAAGAGTGGCCATATATCTGAATTGTGACTATGGGATTCCCTGCACCTTCATATTTTATTGGTGTTTCCCTATCTAAAAGGAGATTAGACAGGGTTCCGACAACATGGAAAGTTCTTGAAACTTTTGTTTTCTTCACAAGATTTTTCACACACAATTCTTTAATCATTTTCGCGTAAATGGGAATGTCTTGGATAGGCTGGAGGAGCAAAATTTTGATACACAAATTTTTAAGTTCCCCTAAGAGTGTTGGGTTTGTGTTATATTCTTTCCACGACTAATCACGCGTAGGGGGGTCACAGGGGGGGCGATAGCCCCCCCTGTACCTTGCGCTGGGCGCAACGTCCGGGGGGGGTCATGGGGGGGCGGTAGCCCCCCTGTCGGGGTCCGGGGAAATGCCCCGGAAAAAATTTATAGTCCTTATTTTTGGTGGGTGGACCCGCCCATGGTTTTGTGCATGGGTTTGCACATGGTTTTGGGGCATGATGGTTCTCAGCCCCTCGTATTTTGTAGATCCGGTCAAGGGAACTACGGTTATGTTCTAATCCAGGGTTAATGGATTAGGGTTTATGTATGCTTCGACATGTATATATATGTGTTGTAACACTAAAAGGAATATAATGAAAATTCAAGCTGGTCGTCCCAATTTGGTATCTAGAGGAAAATCTCTATGTTTATATGTTTTATGCTCTCGCTATTGTTTATTTTCTGTTTTAAGATTCGTTAGTAGATAATTTCTGTATAGGGTTAAAACTTACATTTGGTATCAAAGTTGTTTCGGCTTCAAGGGGATGCCTTTGCTACTAAGGGGTTTTTTGCTCAGGCCTTAGGTAGACCCTGTTCAGAGGGAGATCTACGGGATAGATTCTCACAGTGAAAGAAGATGGTGAGCAGCGTGAAGATAGAGGTTGAGAAATTTAATGGTCAGAGTTTTGAGTTGTGGAAGCTCAAGATGGAGGATTTGCTGGTGGATAAAGATCAATGGATCGCGGTAGATCTGGGTACTAAACCAACGGAAATGTTAGATGAAGACTAGAAGAAGTTGGATCAGAAGGAAAAGAGCACAATACGGTTGTGTGGCTCATTTTCAGTATTGTTGAATGTGTCTAGGGAAGATACGGCAAAGACCTTGTGGGACAAGCTAGGGACTTTGTACCAATCTAAATCTCTGGTGAATAAATTGTTCCTGCGGAAAAAGTTGTATAACCTAAGGATGAAGGATGGAGACTCGGTGACAGAGCATCTAAACTCCTTCAATACTGTGGTAAGTCAGCTGTCATCTGTTGATATTAAAATCTCAGATGAAGATAAGTGCATCATTTTGTTGTGTTCTCTACCAGATTCGTGGGACAGTCTGGTTATTGCAACAGGTAGCAATACAACTACCTTGAATTTTGATGACATTGTCTCAGCCTTACTGTCGGAGGAAATGAGACGGAGAAATATGGAGGATCAGAATGGAGATGCCTTATCTTTACGAGGAAGGTCCTAGAACATAAACAAGAATAAGGTTTCGAGTGGGAGATCTAAATCTCCTGGAAATTTTGTAAAGGTGTACTGGAAATGCGAAAAGGAAGGGCACTACAAAAAGGACTACAGATCTAGAGCTCCTGAGAAAGGAAAGGGATCTAATGATGCTCCTTCTATAGAAGAAAAAACCACCTTGGATGAAGGTGGGGATTTGTATTTGGCTTCTTCTTCAAATACACATGTAGATCATGAGTCATGGTTGATTGACTCGGGTGCATCCTTTCACTTCACTCCCCATAGGGAATGGTTCTATGAGTATGAGAAATATGATGGCGGTGACGTCTTCTTAGGTGATGATAGGAAGGCCAGAATCATCGAACGTGGAAAATTCAAGTTGAAGTTGCAAGGTGGAAGGATTAGAACACTTCCTGGTGTTCTGCACATTCCTGCATTGGTCAGAAATCTAATTTCTATAAGCAATATGGATGATGCAGGTGTTAAAACAGTGTTAGAGAAAGATTCCTGTAAGATGGTTCGGGGAGCACTGGTATTAATGCGGGGAGTTTAGATTTGAACTCTATACAAGCTTTAGGGCAGCACTATTATTGATGGATGCAACAGTTCTGTGGTTCCTGAAGGTGGAGCAGAAAACCTAGCAGTCTCTGGAGAAAATACCATGCTATGGCATCAAAGGCTTGGACATATTGGAGAGAAGGGCCTTCGGATACTGCATGGAAATGGTATGGTAGAAGGTATGTCTAATAGCTCTCTGGATTTTGATTTTTGTGAACATTGTGTATATGGGAAGCATAATCGAGTGAGTTTTCCTTCTAGTGCTAAGAGGGCAAATAAGATATTAGAGCTTGTGCACAGTGATGTGTTTGGACCTGTGTTGGTTCCATCACTGGGTAAGTCTGTGTACTATGTTTCATTCATAGATGACTTCTCAAGGAATACATGAATATATTTATTGAGGAATAAATCTAAATTCTTTGACATATTTAAAGAATTTAAGGCTCTGGTGGAAAACCAGACAGAGAAGAAGATAAAGGTGCTGAGGACAGATAATGGTGGGGATTTCTGCAAGAAGGAATTTGAGGATTTCTGTAAGAAGTGTGGTATACCACGGAAGAAGACTACTCCATACACACCTCAACAAAAAAAAATTGCATAAAGAATGAACAGAACGCTGATGGAAAAGGCAAGAAGCATGCTAAGTGGTACTGGGTTAGCACAAGAATTTTGGGCAGAGGTAGTGGAGACTGCATGTTACTTGGTTAACAGATTACCTTCATCAGCGTTGGAGGATAAGACTCCACATGAGGTATGGACTGGTAAGAAACTCTCTCTTTCACATCTGAGGGTATTTCGATGTGATGCATATGTACATGTTCCAAAGGAGAAAAGGAGAAAGTTGGATAAAAAATCTGAACGGTGCATCTTTTTTGGGTATAAGGATGGTTTAAAGGGTTAAAAGCTTTGGAACCCAGAAACAAGGAAGGTTGTGTACAGTCAAGATGTGGTGTTTAGAGAGGTGAAAGATATTGTTAAACATGAATTCCTACCAAAGGAACCTGAGAAGATAGAGTTTGAGCTAAAGGAGGATGAATTAGACTCTATAACAGAAGAAGACTCAAAAGAGGAAGAGCCACAAACTCCAGCTATTAGAAGATCAATTCGGGAAAGAAGACAACCAAAAAGGTATAGTCCATCTACTTTCTGTTCAAATTTTTCTTTAACTATAACTGATGATGATCCCAGAACCTTCAGGGAGGTAGTAGATTTATAGGATGGAAAACTCTGGAAGGAGGCCATGGTTGATGAAATGGCATCCTTGCATAAAAATGAGGCATGGGATCTGGTGGAGTTGCTGGCTGGAAGGAAGTCCATCAGGAGAAAATGGATGTTTAAGAAGAAGATGACTTTAGAAGGCAAGGTGGAGAAATAAAAAGCTCGATTGGTAGCAAAAGGCTATTCCCAGGTGCCGAGAATTGATTTTGGTGATATTTTTTCTCCTGTTGCCAAAGTTACTTCTATTAGATTACTTTTATCTGTTATTGTTGCATTTGATTTTTAGGTAGAATAGATGGCTATGAAGACACCATTTCTTCATGGGGATCTAGAAGAGGAGATATACATGAAAAAACCTGAAGGCTTTATGGTGAAGGGGAAGAAAGAGATGGTATGCAGGCTAAAGAAGTCTCTGTATGGGTTAAAACAGTCACCAAGGATGTGGTATCAGAAATTTGATACCTATATACAGGGACATGGCTTCACCAGAAGCAAGGAGGATCACTGTGTTTATTTTAAATTAATTGGTGATTGTGCTATTTATTTGGTCTTGTATGTGGATGATATGTTGTTGATTGGAAATGAAAAAGAAATTATTCAAGATTTGAAGACCCAGTTGTTCTCCAAATTCGACATGAAGGATCTTGGTGCTACAAACTATATTTTGGGCATGTAAATTAAGAGAGATCGGGCAAAGAGGAAGCTCTGGTTAAACCAGAGGAAGTATGTCGAGACTATATTGCAGAGGTTCAATATGCAAGATAGTAAACCGGTGAATGTTCCGATTCCCGTAGGTACAAAGCTGTCTGTTGAACAGTGTCCCAAGACACAAGAAGAAGAGGAGGATATGTCCTGTGTTCCATATGCAAGTGTGTTACACTGAAATTTGTCACCATGAAGTTTTAGTACTCCCTTGGAAGTCTACAACATCAAAGTTACTAAAATCAAGCCTTGAAATTGAGAGAAAAGCTCATAAAATTCTTAAAAACACTTGTACCACACTTTCTCTTAACATTACCTACGGTGCCGCACCTTTTTGCCCTAAATCATGTGGAGCTAAATGTACTTTTTATTCATTAAGGGTGCGGATCCCTGTAAAAGGTAAAAAAAAGGCGGAAAGTAACATTTAGAAGCCCAACAGTCAAATCTGGAAGCTTCTAGAAGCAATTATCCGGTTGAAGGTTCGCTCCTGTCATGTATGTTTATTCCTCCATTATGGGAGCCTACCCCTTGATTTATGGAGCCTAATCCCTTCAAAAGAGCATTCTATCCCTTCTTATATGGAACCATAACCTCCTCTCTTTTCCTATAAATTGAATCCATAGTGTAGCTTCAAAGGTTGGAGTTAGTGAGTTAGACTGAGAATTTTTTAGGAGAAATGATGTACAGACTCATACTCTCTTAACTGATCATTATGTGGGAATGATTACACACCCATGTGCATTTTAGCTAAGAGAGCGCAAATCTTGTCAGAGTAAACGAAACGCCTATTTCGGACCCCAGGAAGGCCTGTACGACATCAAGGCGGACATGGTTGTAAGGCTCTTCTTTATTAAAGATAATATGAATGAATACTGTTTTCTCAATGAGTTCTTTAGTTAAATAGATTATTTATCATGTTTTATTAATAGGTTATTTAATTAATTATCTCATTTCTTGAATTCCTTGATCATCTTGATAGATGTTTGATTCATAAATTAATTTTTATTATGCAGGTGCTTTTGATATTTTCTTGTGTTTGTGATTGCAGATCCTTGACGATGACTTTCTTCAAGCCACTGGAAAGAAGATCAACGCTGGACTACAAGTAGGTTTCTAAAACCATGTTATAGTTAATCCCAAATCATACAGTATCTAGAGAAAATAGTTTTTATTTGTCTGTTTGTTGCTAGCTATCCGTAGGACACTTAGGAGGTCTGTCTTGTCCGCAAGAATGACTTATCCGTCCAACAAAATGGCAACTCCACTGGGGAATGGATCTTGAACTTTGATTTCTTTTATTTTTGACTTGTGAATTTATTTTTTCTGATTTTGATTGATTTATACTGGCTTGGGTAGTTTATCCCTGTAGAATCCCTGAGAAATAATTTAGAGTTTTTTTTTTTTTCTTTTAGTTTTCTGGTATCCACACTTTTCTTTTAGAAACAGTGTGGGCATCTCTGCTCTTTTCGTGTATACACAGTGCGGGACCGCACTAGTTTACACTGAAGCCTGTGGACCTTGTGAAAATTTTTGGAAAATATTAAAATCCTCTTTTTTGGATCAGTTTATTAGATTCTCAATGTTTACCCAAACTTGTATTGTCTGTCAGAAAGTTTTGATTGAGTTTACTTCAACATTTTTAAGTTTTGAATGGTTTTCTGAAATATTTGCATGTTATAGTGATTTTTGCTTTGTCTTTATCCCACTCAAAGATTAGAAGCCTTGGTATACCTTTAGATCACTGGTATTTCCTTTCTTTCTTGCTCAGTTTGACTTCATAGTAGAAATCATTTTATGAGATTTAGATCCCATTTTCTCATTTGCAAATCTTTAAAAAAAATTGTTGATAAGTTTGGAATTTCACTTAAAAAAAACCATAATTGGATGTTTTTTGAGTTCTTGCTCATCTACGCAAAGAATTTCTTAGTTAGATAACAAGCTAAGCAAGACATCCTCAAAATATTTAAAACTTTAATTCAAATTTAGTCTTTAGAATTTTTTAGATCTCAAAATTAGTGTTTTTAGTTTTGAGTATTATTTCTAGAAATTATAGTGTTCTTTTGAAGAAAAAATTTGTTTGTAGTTTTGATCTTGAATTATAGAGGGATTTCTTATTGAGCAATAGATCATTTTGAGTTCTCATGAAATTAGATTTCTTTTCATTTATTCTTGTTTGTAGGAAATAATTTTTTTAAAAGATTTCATTTCTCAACTCTTCCTTTAGATAGAATTCATTGAAAGAAAAAGAATTGTTTCTCATAATAGATGCATTTTTAGTGTGTTTTGAGTCCGGTCACTACATATCATCAGTTTCACTTTCACACCTATTGTCCTAAGAAATAGCCTATTAAAATCAATGCTTAAATTAAAATCAATCTAGTAATTTTTTATATTTCTAGGGCTCTTTTCACCAATATAGCTTAGGCTAGTGTCTTGGAGTAGGGAGTAATTAACTCTCCAAGACAATTAAAACAAACAAGTAGTCGATCTTTGGTAGGAAAATTCCAATAATCGCTTGTATGCTCTGGGAAGCTCCTCTTAAAGGAGTCAAGCACGAGGTCATATATAAACCAGTGGGATAATCAATTCTATCTCATTGGGAATGATAGCAGATGTGCGCATATTAACAACAGTAAACCTCAGATAGACCATTGTCGAGGAGCCTGGGGTCACTTTTCAGTATACCTTGGATTATGTCAAGGAGCCTTCAAGGGGATTGAGCTGTGTTACTCTGCCCTTGCGCGTATGTCGGATCGTAGACTGTTCCTCCGGGTATATTAGTTCATGTTGGTAACCATAGTGGCCATAATATTTACGATTTTTCCCTAAGGTGACGGTGGAGGAAAGATCCCATTGTACCTGGAGCAGACGTCAACTAGACTTACTTGGACTTTCCAAAGGGTTATCTTCACTCGAGATGGTTTAAGTGGAGAAACTTCCACCAGTCTGTTTCATTAGGCAGGTTGTTGGGGTAATTGTTCCAACCGCCTTTTCTACATTAAAATAATACAATGTTGGATTTCATCACCAACTAATGTTTTTAGTGTGGGAAGTTACTGTTTGTGTGTGCTTTTATCTCCTATATTTTTAAGCGTGTGATTCATTTGTTTGTTTCCTTAGCGACTTTAGGAATTTTCATTGAAAGTTTCTTTGATTGCGTATGATTAATAATTTTTAATCGTGCCTGAATTACCAAGACAATCACGTAGACTCCAGGGGAAACCCCCTAATTATACACCAAGCCAACTTGAAGTGCTGCGAGCTCTAGTATCGCCTAGTGTCAGTAGAATTAGATCAACAGAAACAAGAGAATCATCTATAGTTATTCATCCTGATTATCAAGCACAAACAACAGAACATATTCAAGAGCCAATTTCAATTTCTGAAGTTACTGGTAGTATTTCTCCTTCCAGTGAATTAGCTGAAGAACCTGAAATTTCTGAGCCTAACACTGAACCTGTTGTATTGGAACCATCTTCAGGATTTGTTACTTCGACTTCTAGTGATCCTGGTTCACCTAGAGTAAGACATCGCATTACTGAAAATCTTCCTTCTGACCTCATATGTATTGAAGAACTTGTTGGTCCAGACGAAGACGTAACTCTTCCAGAAACCCAAGAAAATTTGAATCTTAGGGAGCATGAATCAATATTCTAAAGTCCTTTTAGAACTGATGCTTGGTATTTATCATTGATAGATTTTTTACAAAACCCAGGTCTTACTTATTCACCACCCCGAATTCATTTTCATCCTACACCGAGAGGTTATTATCCTTCATTAACTATGTCGGGTGAGTCATCTATTTTTTCCCAATCTCCAGAAACATTTTTATAAGGTGGTATGTCTGTTCCTTCGGGGTACTAGTCACTCTCTGGTACCTTCTCAGGAGAAACTCCTCAACCAATTGAACAAGTGTTATCATCTGGTACAAATGGAACTAAAACTGACATGTTGAACACAGAGAAATTTTTTATGATGTCTGGTAATATTCCAAATCCTCAACCTCAGGGAAGTCAGTTACCACCTAGGGGGCAACCTCAAGGTAGTCAGTTACCACCTGGGGGGAAACCTCAAGGAAGTCAGTTATCGCCTGGGGGGCAACCTCAAGGTAATTTTTTACCAGGACAAACTGTAGGACAATATTATTTACCTGGAGAACAACCTTAAGGATAGTACATACCTCAAGGTTATCAACCTCAGGGACAGTACATACCCTAAGGTCAACCCCAGACTCAGTATGTTCCTCAGGGTCAATATCAACCCTAGATTCAGTACATGCCTCAAGGCTATCAACCTCAAGTTCAGTACCCAACTCAAGGTTTCAAACCTCCTTCTGGTCAACCATTATTACAAGGAGATGGAAATTTGTCAGTTAATTATCAACCCTACGTTAAACCAGGTTATGGTCCTTCATATGCACAACCTTCTATGGGTCAATACCCCGAAATGAATATGGTGTGGGATCCATCTCAAATTCAACAGACTATGCAACCCAATGTGCAGATACCTAATCAACCTGGATAGTCCATAGGTTCTGGTCTAACCCAGCAACCTGTCTAGCCTATCGTTCAAGTCCCTACACCTAGTTCTATTCAGCAGCCTGGGCCTAGTACACCTCAGACTCTGCCTCAAACTTCTACTGTTGTTGCAACTTCTGTTCAACCTACCACACCTATTTCTGGAGTATATGCAGCTCCAGTTTCTTCTATCCATGCATCAGTGCAAATTCCTCAAGTATCTGTACCACAGTCAGGACCTACAATTCAAACTACGGTCCAGATGCCTACAGGACAAGCTAGTACTAGTACAGTTATTGTTAGTCAACCACAATTTACTTATCAACCGTACCAGGGACAGTATCAATTTGGATAGGCTACACTAAATCCAGTGTATCAGTATCAGCCGTACCCTGGATATACTTATCAAGTACCTCAAAAACTCCAGTTTGGTCCGGTTAATCCTAGCTACCCAGGAGGTTTCACGATTCCAAATGCACATCCAATTCCAGGGTATCCTGGATATCCTCCTCCTGGCACTGGTTTGATCACACAAGGTTATCAAGACCCTAGCCATCGATTACCATTTATATCAACTTTAGATTTACCAGATCTATCGCGCCTTAAGAAAGATCCTATTTTTTATCTTCCATATTGGCCACCGATGCCTAACAAGTTTCCCAGTGATATTCCAAAGTTTGAGGGTAAGTCAGGAGAGGACCCATCTAATCATGTTATGACTTATCACCTCTGGTGTGCGTCCAATTCAATAATCAATGATTCGATTCGATTGCGTCTTTTTCAGAGAACTCTCATTGGTCAAGCTGCCAAATGGTACATTGAGTTACCACACGGCTCTTTTAATAATTTTAATGCACTAGCTACTGCTTTCTTAACACATTTCCAGTTGCCTGTCAGATACGAAAACGGCACAGAATTGTTGATTTCATTAAAACAGTCTACGTCTACGTACATATCTGATCACATTAATGAATGGAGACGTAGAAGGCGTTTAGTGAAATTCTTTATTCCAGATCAAATTTTGGCTGAATGGTTTATTAAATCATTATTGCCCAAAATTACTGAAGATGTGGCCAAAGGAGGCATTGTTACAGAAGAGAAAGTCATTGCTTAGGCTCAGTATCTTGACCTTGTATATACTCAGTAAGGTACTCTGTATGATAAAATCCCCAATTTACCAAGACCTGTTCAATTAACTACAACTCCTTATGGCTCTCATGCCACTGATGGTGTAATTGGTTTTGTTAGCACTGGTAAAAGTAAGAAGAAATATTCCAAGACGATTTCTCCTATTATCACTTTACCCGATTCACCAAAAGGAGATTCTTCTATTGAAACTTCCGCCGATATTCATGTTGTAGAATCATCTACAACCAAACCTAAAACTAGTGGTAAGAAGAAAGTTAAGAATAAAAATAAAAAAATCTTCAAAAGATAAAAACGATACAACTGAACCAACTGACGAAAATCGAAAACCTCGATATCCTTGTCTGATATGTGACGAGGATCATTTTACAAAAGAGTTCCCACATAGAGCTGAGGTATCAAAATTTGTTAAGGGTTCACCCATACCTGTTGTCTTGAAGGATCCCTTTCTTGCTCAAGATAGTAACAAAATTGGATCTTCCTCAAATGTGCTAGATAATATCTTGATGGTTGTGAAGCGATCGCAAGATTACGGTAGTAAAAATCCTTGTAAACAAGTAGAAACATCTAATTCAGCATCAACTACATCTCCCTTAGTTTCTGATCCATTACAGATCGAGAAACAAAATCCTAACTTAGTAATCAAACTGCCTGCTAAAGGTGTACTTCGTAAATCATCTTTCAATCCACATGCGAGAGCTACTCAGAATTACAATATTGTTGAAGATTTAGCGATTTCCCCTTTAGCAATGTCGGCTTTGGAAGTGCTGCAATCATGCCCAGCCCAAAGAAAATTACTTTTTTCAACCTTAGGAGCCGTAGATCTCCAGGATTTGAACCTTGTGATCTTCGATTTAGAGAATTTTACACCCCGCCTACCCCATCAAATGGCTTTTCAAATTCCAGTAATAGTAAAAAACAAACGTATCTTTCGTACTGTTGTTGATGAAGGGGCTTCTACATGTATTATGTCGTTAAAATGTTGGAAATCACTTGGTTCTCCGACAATTAACCAATCGTCGACTATTCTCAAAGCTTTTGATGGAAAAGGTTTTCAGTCGTATGGTATTTTACAAGATCTACCAATAGAGGTCGAAGGAAAAATGGTTAATCTAGATGTGGAAGTGGTTGATGCCCCTCTGGATTACAACCTTTTCCTGGGTCGTAGTTGGTATTATGCCATGATTGTTGTTGTATCATCGATCTTTCATCTTATCATGTTTCCTCATAAAGGAAAGATTATTAAAATAGATCAGCTCTCATATTATTCATCTGACCCAGCCTCTACTGATAGCATCCAACATATCGGAAAATCGACTATCCCTTATAAGGATGTCAGAGTAGGTTTGCTTAAAGATTTGGTTTTACTAGGAACTTTTTCCCTGCCTGCTCCCAACATACAGCCTCCTATTGCTAATATCAATATGATTACATCAAGTAATTTTTCCTTTGATGATCCATGGATAGTACCTTCAAAATCATAATTGGATTCTTTCGATGGCGCGATGCCTTTGAGTCCTTTTGAGTTAGCATATCAAACTGTACAGTCATTTTCTGAAATTCCTTCAACTGAATTTGATCCAGTGAATGTGATCAATGAGGAGTCATTTTCAATATTGAGCTCCGCTTCGACATCAATTCTGAATCTTGGTCAATAGGTGTTCAATACTTATGAACATATTCGTGAATTCTTGTCAGTCGATGAGTTACCATGGGAAGATCTTCATCATAGGTCTTCATTTTTACCTGATCTCGATCATTTTGAGAATAAATTTTCCTCCATTTTTATTACTGATTACGTCAAATAATCTCAGAATCCTCTCTCACATTTCGATTCTGAATTAAATTTAGAAAATATTTCTACAACGGTTCCCCTTGACATTTCAGTAAAACCCGGAATTGTTGAAAAAATTCATATAGGTGCTTCTTGTACAACTGATGAAATCCAAGCATATAAAGCCCTATTTCAAGAATTCTGTGACATTTTTGCCTGGTCATATGAAGAAATGCCAGGAATCAATCCGTCAATTTTTGTTCATGAAATTAAGACATACTCAGATGCTAAACCCATTAGACATAGATTACGTCAGATACATCCAAGAAAAGCTGTCGCTATTAAAGCCGAAGTTGAAAAATTACTTCGTGCAGGTTTTATTTATCTGATCCCATTAACGGATTGGGTATATAATATTGTTTTGGTCAATAAAAAACAAGGAACAATATGAGTGTGTATCGATTATAGGGATATAAATCGAGCTTTTCCAAAAGACAATTATCCAACCCCTTACATCGATCAAATTATTGACGATTGTGCTGGAAGTGAAATGTTTTCATTCATGGATGGATTTTTCGGCTACAATCAGATCAACATACTCCCTGCAGATCAACTCAAAACAACTTTCATTTGTCCATGGGGAAATTTTGCTTATCGCAAACTACCCTTTGGACTTAAGAATGCTGACGCCACTTTTCAAAGAGCCATGTCTTACGCATTTCATGACATTAAAAACATCGTACAACTCTACCTTGATGATTTTCCTACTCATTCTTCACGCAGAGTAGATCATATCACTCATTTACAAGCCATTTTCATATGATGTAGGCATTATAAGATTCGTCTAAATCCTCACAAATGTGTTTTTTGTGTACAATCTAGACAATTGCTAGGATTTATTGTCTCAAAGGCAGGCATTCATGTTGGTCCATCGAAGGTTGAGGCAATCATCAATTTATCTCCTCCTCCTACTCTTCGCCAACTCTAAAGTTTGCAAGGGAAAGCAAACTTTTTACGTCGATTCATTCCTAACTACGCCAAGTTAACAAAACGTTTCACCCGGTTATTGAAACAGGATATTCCTTTCTTTTGGGATGAGATCGCTGATCGATCATTTGATGCTCTGAAACACGCATTGACCCATGCACCGTTACTGCATCCTCCCAATTACAACCAGGATTACTTTTTGTACCTCGCCGCTTCTGATTCCACGATAGGGATGGTTCTAGTTCAGGAAGATGAATTTCATAGTGAAAATGTGATTTACTATCTTAGTCGCAACTTGCATCTGACTAAAATCAAGTATTCACATGTGGAGAAACTAGCCTTGGCAGTCGTTCAAGCTGTCCAACGTTTTCGTCATTACATACTTTTACGCAAAACAACAGTGATTTCTTATTGTAACCCTATGATGTATATCTTGACCAAACAATTGCTAGGAAGCAAATACTCCAAATGGATTGTTATCCTACAGGAGTTTGATTTGGAATTTGAAAAGTCCAAATCAAAGAAATCATTGATATTTGCTGAACTTATGTGTGATTTCCCACGTACTAATACAGAAACTGTGGCGGAACAACCAATCGCGGAGGAATCCTTGTTCCTTATTAGTACCATTTATCCTTGGTATGGAGATATCATTGTTTATCTTCAGACCCAATATTTTTGGCCCAAAATTTCACAGTCACAATGACGTAAAATCCGTTTCCAGTCTCAACAATATCATATTTTTGGCGACACACTATACCATCGTGGTGCGGACTCTTGTTTTCGACGTTGTCTCACCCATGAAGAAGCCAAAAAGGTTTTAAATGACTGTCACTCTGGAGCATGTGGCGGTCATATGTCTGGGTATGCCACAGCCCAAAAGATATTGTGCGCTAGTTATTTTTGTCCATCCTTATTCAAAGATTGTATTTATGCGGTCCGAAAATGCCATAATTGTCAAATTTTCGATTGAAATATGCATGCACCACCTACTCCTCTTCACCCTATAATTGCTGTCGGTCCTTTTGAAAAATGGGGCATTGATTTTATTACATGTAACCCTCACTCGGCCTGGGGGCATGGGTATATTATTCTAGCAGTATATTATTTTACCAAATGGGCCGAGGCGATGCCTACATTTGAGACAGATGGAAAAACAATAGCTACTTTCGTGTTCAATCATGTGATTGCTCGTTTCGGTGTACCCCAAGCGATAATTACTGATCATGGAAGCCATTTTTGAAATATCATGATGACTGAACTGACTGATCAACTTGGCCTACGCCATGACAGTTCTACACCATATTGTCCACAGGCTAATAGTCTATTTGAAGCGATTAATAAATTTTTAGTCACCATGATCAAACGAATCATTGGAATTCGTAAGTCGAATTGGCATACCATGCTTTTTTTTAGCACTTTGGGCATATCGGACCTCAACAAAAACATCAACAGGTTTTACCCATTTTCAACTGGTTTACGGTTTAGAAGTGGTATTACCGATTGAATGCGAGATACCGTCACTCCAACTAGCCATAGAGTTATTACCCGCCACTTCTGAAGAGGAGAAACATTTTTTATACTTAGCTCAATTAGATGAGAATCGGCGCACCGCTGCACTAGCCACCGAGACTCATGCGAAACAAATGAAAGCTCAGTATGATAGAAAGGTTACACCTCGGATTTTTTTAGAAGGAGACCTCGTCTTGGTTTATGATCAAGCTAATGATAAGCTAGGGGCTGGGAAATTTGAACCCATGCGGCATGGACCTTATATTGTCAAGCGACAGCTTGCAAAAGGGGCCTATGAATTGATTGATTTTGATGGGGTCTCTTTAGGAAAACCCAGAAATGGGCTTTATATGAAGAGATATTACGCTTGATTCTTGTGTGGAGATCTTTCTTGCATATTAGTTATTTTTAGTTGGTGTGTTTTAGATTAGAAACATGTGCCTAGTTTAAGTGTGCTTTTACTACTATTCTTGCTTATCTGGATTACTCTTGATATTGCAGATGTTGACGTATTTTTAAACATACATTGGTTTTTCTGATGGCGCTTGTCATAGTAAACGGAATATCTTTTCCATAGCATGGGTTATTTATTCACCCACTGACGAGTTAATATCTATGCATGGGGTAAGCCTCGGTCAAACAACAGACAATATTGCAGAAAATAGCACAGTTATTGAGTTATTTTCTAAATCCATTTCATTCGGAATTCATAGTTTGATTGTTAGGTTAGATTCCAAACTCATTGTATTACAATTAAATCAAGTATATGCAATTATAAACCCAGTGTTGTTAAGATTATTTTTAAGAGTTTGTCTCTTGGAGCGAGAATTTGATTATATTGAGTATCAACACATTCCAAGAAATTTAAACACATTAGCAGATGCAATAGCTTCTAGTGTGATTAACAGGCATTTGCGATAATAAAAGAAGTAAATCAACATTTGATAACATGTTGGACAGGTAACTGAAAATAGTGGTATATCATAGCATAGAGTAGTGTTTCAAAAAATAGTATGTCATCCTCAATCATAGGTTCAAAATTCCTTATGATCGAGAAAAAAGTGATACAAAAAATGATAAGAGTCTATACAATCGATCATCCACTATACGTGGTAATGATTATGATAATATACTACAGCTCGCGCCACCCTACACAAAAATCTCCTGAACAGTCCAGGAACACCAATGAAATATCTCTGTAAATGAAGCGATATGTCATCTATAGTAGTCTCTGGAATTTCCAGAGTTAGTCGCTCCAAATGGTGTTCCAAATCAGTCATGATCTCTGCTGTCTGATCCTGTGGTGGTGGTGCTACTACAGCTACATCCCTTTGCCTCCTGTCAAAGGGGCGGAGAGTGACTGGTCGACGTGGACCTAGATATGCATTTGAAATTTTTGTTATCAGTTTTGGACGATTTAAAAAACAAAACAAAAATTAGAAATTAGAACATGTCAAAATGATTTTTACCTGACTCATCCCACTGAGCTCCTAGAGGAAGTGGCATATATCGGTCGCCACGAAAATCTGTGCCCGCACAAGGAAAATCATCTATCACAAAGAGTTGGTGCTCTAACCAATGGAAATATGTCGGGGGAAATCGAACAATCTCTCCACCCTTGCTGTGACGGGCCATCAAAGCAACCCATCGAACCATATGAGGCTCTTGAGCTCTACCAGCATCAACTGGAATATTTTACAGGGCTAGTAGAGGAATCCTCTCTAGAGAAAAAGTAACTACGATCGATCCATATCCGAAGTTATTTAACTTCACGTTTTTTGCTCTAGTTAGTTGGCCTTTGACATTAGCCAACACTACCTCACACCAGTTGAATATAGTGCCTCGGAAGCAGTCCACCGTAATCCTCATTTGAGATCCAGTAGCCACATGCAAAGCTAAACTTCCACATAACTTGGTAATGGTAAATGCAATCACTTTTAATTCAAGACGGATGATAGTTTTAATATCAATCCGTTTGTCTTCTGGATTAGCCTCATCATTGCAGAACTCTAATTGCAAGCTAGCAACAGACTAGCCACCTGGTCTAGCCCCAAATAGAGAAAGTGGTTCACCTCTCTTAGACAAACCAGTCAAAAAATATATGTCCTCCAGCTTGATTTTGAGCCGGTTGCCTCCAATTACGAAACATTGGTCCTGAACATCCCACTTGTTTACCAACCAAGTGAGAAGGTCTACTGGAGCTCTCATACCGCTGATAGCCCAGAATTTAAGTAGCTCGCATGCTCTTAAAACTTGTAATGTAGGCGGATGAATCATTGCGGCTTCATCAGCCTCCTCATGTTCACGTTCCAGCCAGATGAGCGTTGTAAATATCCTACAATGAGCAAAATGAAAGATTAGAATCATTTTAAAACAAAAATTTTGGGTAATTTGGGAAGAAATTATGTTTTTAAATTCTTCACAGTGCCCCCGCACTTTACATTCATAGACAGTGCATAGCTCCACACGGGCTCTGTGCTAAAAGTGCGAGGCCACGACATTTTTCTTTGTTATAAAATGTTGGGGTTCGTAGGTACTATATGTCTTACCTGCGGACCCCCGAGGGCGAAATTTCGAACATATTTTCTCCCCAAAAATGAATTTTAAGCCCTAAATTAAGAAAATGAACAGATGAAAAGCAAGGAAAAAAGGATGTGGATTACCTGGAGTAGACGGTTTTCGATTTCAATGGTTCGTTTGTCCGAAATCTTCTCTGGAGCGTTTTTTTCCAAAAGCTCTAAAATTTTCACTCCAAACTCAAACGGTAAAAATGAATTTGGAAAACTCCTTTTTATAAGTTTTTTCAAATAAATGAAATTGAAATTTGTTTATTTTTCACTTTAAAAAGATGGTTTTTCAAAATATTTTTATTATTGAAGAAGGTACGTTTAATTTTTGAGTTTTTGTGCAGAATACCGGATTTTTTAGCTGAAATGGTCATTTTTTATGAAGAGTATACTTTTATCACCTTTTCGGGCTCTTTAAAATTTACGAAAAAGTGAAATCATGGAGTCCTCTTTTAAGCCCTTTTCGAACTCTATAAAGATGAAAATATTGCCAAGTACTTGACTATTCAAAATCGTTAAAGGAAATGAACAGTCGTCCTTTGAGTATAAGTTTACCCCTTTTCCGGACTGAAATGGACTATTTATGAAAAAGGTATCCATTGACTAATCATGGTCAATAGAGTTCTCTCCTGTATTGTTTTATCCTTTTTCGGGCTTGAGAGACTAAATTTACGAAAAAGTACACCCATGGAGTTTTCTTAAGTTTTTTCTTCTAACTCCCTAAAAATGAAAAATGCCGAGTTTATCCTATACTAGACTCGTTAAAATTAAACAATAAAGGACCTGTCTGTTGATCAGCTGTTGTCATTGATGTCAACCCAAGCAGCACCAGGGGCTAACCCAATATTGCATGAGAATTTTGACCTATCAAATTAATACATTCTGGGTCAATAATACTTTTTATGGTTTCTACTTGTTGAGATGTTTCCATTGATATATGGCACGCCATGTAATTCTTCACGGTTTGAGAGATATTCATGTTTAAAGTTTGTACCCCAGTTAGTGGGCTAAAACCCCATGGGGTTGGGGCATGGGTCATTGAAAAGTCATAATTAATATTTTTTAAGCTCCAAAAATCCCTCCCACATTCACTTGTTTAATCCCCTCTCAACTTAAGCATTTATATATATTGTGATCTTCATTTCCTCCTTAGGCAAGGGTTTGGGCCATCTGAAACAGGTCATCGTGGAATTTTCGCTCTAACTTTTTTTTCTATGAAGGCTCAGAAGCTGAAATTTTTACGAGGTGAAGCTGAAATCCTGAGGAAGCTGCAGTAAACATTTCAGATCAAGTTGCACAACATTTTTGGAGATACGATCTTTGGAAATAAGGGTTTTTACAGGCTCCTGAAATTCATCTCAAAGAAATGACCTTGGTAAAATAATCATAACTCTCCCTCTGAGTATCGGATTGGAATTTCGTAAAAAGTGGCAGATAGTGCACAGTCTTTAATTTTTTCTCTATCAATTTTAGAGTCAAATGAAAAAACAGTGACACTTGGCATGCTGTACAAGTGCGCTCTGCTGAAACAGTCCATAATTAGGGCAGTGTGAGAAATTGGGTATAAATCTCTCTTGAAGAATCCAAATTGGGTCAGACCTATGGCATTGGAAAGACAACTCAGAGGACTACTACAGGACCGAAAATCAGATATTGAAGATCTGAAATAACAGAGATAAACTAGATTCAATATCGAGCTCCTAGAAGGAAAAAAAAAGCTAGATCATGTGTTGTCAAGGGTTGCAAAGGACTAGAATTTCTACGGCAGATAAGCCAAGCAAGGTGCAGCAGAGGGTATCATGACAAGAGCAGCATCTGAGGTGCATAACAGCAGCAATAAGTTCATCATATGAAGTCTTCAAGTGGGCAGCACTGCATACAATCATTGTAAAGGTATCATTGTACCTAGTCATTGTAAATACATTATTGTACAAATTGTACTAGTATCTATCTGCCAAGGGTTGAAGAGGTGAAGTGGTTGGGAGGTCTAGGATCATCATTTGAAAGCCAGAAATTTAGGTTATGGTCTAGTATATTTTCTTTCTTCACATCATTCTATATCATTGTAAAGTGGACCATTTTCCTGCACTTTATTCATTCATTTTGTCTTTCTCAGTGCCGCCTTTTGGTAGGGTGGTGCTAAAGAGTTTTGACTGTGAGTTGTAGCTCATTGGGTGTTGGGGCATCCATTCAATTGACTACTAAAGAATCTCGGGCGTTGGAGCATCCATACAGTGGAAGCTGGAGAAGAATGCTTTTCTAGATTCTAGGAAGTTGGAGCTTTATTTTAAATTGGAGTTGAAAAGAATTATTAGAAAAGCATTAGGTGGTTTTTGTCCCAGAGTGGGTCTCCACCTTAAAAAATGTGTTCATTTGTGTTCCTCTTGTTTGCTGCTATCATTGTACAAACACTGATAATAATTGAAGATTAACTAATGCTCTAATTAAAAGAAATACTAATTCACCCCCCCTCTCAATATTTCCAACAATTGGAATTAGAGCTTGGTTCCTTCAATAGCAGTTTAACAGCTGGAAGGCGGTCATGGAGCATACCAATAATGGTGTACCTCTATTCAATGAAAATAATTATGCACTCTGGAAAGGAAGAATGGATGTCTATCCCTTGGCACAAGGTTACGAAGTATGGGACACTGTTCAAAATGGATTTACATCAACTGTGGATGAACAAGGTAGGAAGAATTTGGTAAATGATGCAAAAGAAAAGAATATTATTATCATTGGACTTATTGAATCTGCTTATCATAAGGTGTTGGGTTGTAAAACCGCCAAAAATTTATGGGGCAAGCTTGAGAATATATATGCAGGTGACTCAAATGTCAAAGAAGCAAAGCTTCAAATCTATAGAGCAAAATTTGAGCAACTTAGAATGAAAGAAGATTGCAACATTGCTGCATACTTCCAATACGTTGATGAAATAACCAATACTCTGGAAGGATTGGGAGAGCCAGTTGACGAGAAGACTATTATATGGAAGATTCTTAGAACGTTACCAGGGAGACTCAACCCAAACGTATCGGTCTTAGAATACAGTGCAAATCTGGACAAACTCAGCAAAGAGGAATTACATGGAGTTCTCATAGCATATGAAATGAGACTTGATGAAGAAGAGGGTACTTCGCATCTAGAAACTACGTTCATTGCATCTAAGAAAACCAATAAGGATAAACAACCTTCAATTGAAAATACATGCACTTGCAAGTGTGAAGAAAAGGGAGATGATGAAGAAGGTCTTTCAGATGAAGAATATGCTTACTTCACGAGAAAACTAAAAATTGGTAAGGGACAATTCAAAGGTAAACTTCCATTGATATGTTTCAGCTATAATGAGGTTGGGCATTTTGCAGCAAAATTTCCAAACAAAAGTAATGGCAACTCAAAAAGAAAGAAAGGCTTTAAGAAATTCAACAAGCAAGGATCCAAAAGGAACTTTCTCTCTAAAGAAGATAGCTCATCATCCGATGAAGACAATGATAGTGAAGAAGAAGCCAATGAGAGAGTATTGTTTATGACCAAGCATAATAAACCCAAGGACAATAAGCAAGAGGTATCAAACAACGAAGAAGAAGGATGGACCATAGACCAATTTTATGAGGAAGCAATCAAGCTTATAAAAGATCTCAAGGCAAATAAGATCCATTCCAAAACTATTGAAGATCAAGTTCAAGGTCTCAAAATTGAAGTTGAAGAACACAAATGCATTGAAGATTCACTTCAAAATAAGTTGGAAGAAAGCAACCAAGAAAGGGAAGAATTAGAAGCCGAAGTAGTCTCGCTGCATGAGGAAGTGAAGAAAGGAAAAACTATCCAAAACTATGCCAATAGCTCAAGGGCATTGGAAGAACTCATCAACAATCAATGATCTTACAATGACAAAACTGGCATCGGTTACAAAGAAGAAGAAGCAGGACCTTCTACAACAAAATACAATGAAACTATGAGATCTGACATGTATGTAGACTTCATTGGACAAGATTCACAAGAACAACCTTGGAAGACAATTCCTCGATGAAAATTTCCATCCAGGTGCCAACATATTTTTTATGGCTACTGTTATTCATTTGGAAAATTTGGTCATAAAGTTGTAGAATGTCACACGTACCCTAGGAACGAATTCAATTCTAGGAGATCTGTCAAATATGAACCTCCCAGGGCTTAGCGAAATATCAATAGATTTGAACATTTAAGAAATAATATTTAATGTTACAAATGTCGAAACTTTGGACACATAGCCAAAGACTGCAGACTTGAAAATCCTCCAAAAGAATCTTCGAAGCCACAGAATGAATGAACATGGAAGAAGAAGAAGAATGATAATTGTGCTCTCGCTCTCAAGGCTCAAAAGAACAAAGATGTGTGGTATGTTGATAGCGGTTGCTCAATGCATATGACTAGAGATAGAAATAAATTTGTATCTCTGAAAGAGAAGAAGGATGGAACCGTTTCCTTTGGAAATGATGGATCTTCAAATGTTATAGGATCAGGTACTGTCACTCTCGGAAGAAAAGATGTTCTAGCCAAGAATGTTCTATTGGTTGAAAACATGAATCACAATCTGCTCAGTGTTGGACAAATGTGTGATCAAGGACACACAATACTATTCAACTCCGCGAAATGTGAAATCAGGAAAGGTGTGTATGATGAGATTGTGGATACAGCAAGTCAAGCTCCAAACGACATATATGTTCTGGATGAAGCAACTAAAGCATGTCTAATAGCTAAAGAGGATGATACAATAATTGGTAGTAATGATGATCGACTAAGTAAGAATTTTGCTACAAAGGTGCAAAGTGATTTCGAGATGTCTTTACTTGGTTGCAAATTGAGCATAGACGACTCATCTAAGGATATGGATCAAAGGTTGTATAGATCTATGATTAGTAGTCTTCTATATGTAACAGCCTCCCGACCAGATGTTATGCAAGCAGTTGGACAAGTAACAAGATTCCAAGCAGCACCAAAAGAATCACATATTAAATATTCGCCAGCATTGGAATATCTTCGCCAAAAGCTTGGGATTCTCCCAACTTCTCATTAGATTTTCCTTTTTCAGAATATAAAGAGGGAGTGGAAGTGTGTGCAGGTCTGCAGGATGGTTGTGTGTCAGCATGAGTGGAAGTGTGTACAGGTCCACAGGATGGTTGTGTTTCAGGGGGAGTTACCCTTTGCCATTGATGTCAAAGGGGGAGAGAATTTTGTAGGAAGTGGTGTCATGAACGCAGGGGGAGTACTTGTGTTGCCATCAATGCCAAAGGGGGAGATTGTTGATTAGCGGTTGTCATTGATGTCAACTCAAGCAGCACCAGGGGCTAACCCAATATTGCATGTGAATTTTGACCTACCAAATTAATAAATTATGGGTCAATAATTCTTTTGATGGTTTCTACTTGTCAAGATTTTTCTGTTGATATATGGCACACCATGTAATTCTTCACGGTTTGAGAGATATTCATGTTTGAAGTTTGTACCCGAGTTAGTGGGCTAAAACCCCATGGGTTGGGGCATGGGTCATTAAAAAGTCATAATTAATATTTTTTAAGCTCCTAAAATCCCTCCCATGTTCACTTGTTGAAGCCCCTCTCAACTTAAGGATTCATATATATTGTGATCTTCATTTCCTCCTTAGGCAAGGGTTTGGGCCATCTGAAACAAGTCATCGTGGAATTTTCGCTCTAAATTTTTTTCTATGAAGGCTCAGAAGCTGAAATTTTTATGAGGTGAAGCCGAAATCCTGAGGAAGCGGCAGTAAAAATTTCAGATCAAGTTGCACAAAATTTTTGGAGATATGATCTGTGAAAGTAAGGGTTTTGTTAGGCTCCTGAAATTCATCTCAAAGAAGTGACCTTGGTAAAATCATCATAACTCTCTCTCTGAGTATTGGATTGGAATTTTGTAAAAAGTGGCAGATAGTGCACAATATTTAGTTTTCTCTCTATCAATTTTAGAGGCAAATGAAAAAACAATGACACGTGGCATGATGTACAAGTGCGCTCTACTGAAACAGACCATAATTAGGGCAGTGTGAGAAATTGGGTATAACTCTCTCTTGAAGAATCCAAATTGGGTCAGACCTATGGCATTGGAAAGAAAACTCAGAGGAATACTACAAGACCAAAAATCAAATATTGAAGATCCGAAATAACAGAGATACACTAGATTCAATATCGAGCTCCTAGAAGGCAAAAAAAAAGCTAGATCATGTGTTGTCAAGGGTTGCAAAGGACCAGAATTTCTACGACAGAAAAGCAAAGCAAGGTGCAGCAGAGGGTAGCATGACAAGAGTAGAATCCGAGGTGCATAACAGCAGTAAGAAGTTCATCATATGAAGTCTTCAAGTGGGTAGCACTGCATACAATCATTGTAAAGGTATCATTGTACCTAGTCATTGTAAATACATTATTGTACAAATTGTACTAGTATCTATCTTCCAAGGGTTGAAGAGGTAGCGTTGGGAGGTCTAGGATCATCATTAGGTGTTTGTGTCAAAGTTGGGGTTATGGTATACTATATCTTCTTCTTCTACATCATTCTATATCATTGTAAAGTGGACCATTTTCCTCGGTACAGGAGTCCATTCATTTTTTATTCTTCTATAGGGTGGTAGGGTGGTGCTAGGGTGAGTTGTAGCTCATTGGGTGTTGGGGCATCCGTTTAGTTGACTACTGAAGAATCTCGGGTGTTGGAGCGTCCATCGAGTGGGAGATGGAGAAGAATTCTTTTCTAGATTCTTAGAAGTTGGAGCTTTATTTTCAATTGGAGTTGAAAAGAATTCTTAGAAAAGCATTAGGTGGTTTTTGTCCCAGAGTGGGTTTCCACCTTAAAAACTGTGTGCATTTGTGTTCCTCTTTTTTGCTGTTATCATTGTACAAACACTAATAATAATTGAAGATTAACTAATGCTCTAATTGAAAGAACTACTGATTCACCCCCCCTCTCAGTATTTCCAACACTGTCGATTACAAACAGGAACGGACCACTCCTTCTAAGGGTTCAATTTTAAACTAAGTTGGACTCATCCAAAGGATGAGCTTATAAACAAGAAAATGTTATCCTCCTCAAGTTTATCAAAAATAAAGAAATACTTGCTAGAAATGATGGGGGAAAAGAGAGAAAATGAATTCGTTTGTTACACTTTGATTTAAAAGCAGTAAACCACTCTTGAACATGACACTTTTTGTCACACTTCTACCTGGGTTGGGAAAATCCCTTGCCTATCAAGTAATCAAACCAATTGAAGTTCATCAGCCGGTTTCTGGGTATTAGCTTAGGGAAACTGTCACCAAACCATCTGCAGTGTCATTATGTGTTCAAGAGGATAGTCAAACAAACCATTCATCTGCAAAAATTTGTCTCCATTAGCGTTGACCATCCCTGAGTCAGTCCTCGCAAAAAATTTCTTCAAAACTTGATCTACGGTTTCGTGTCGTGAGCATGCTTACGACAGATCACTTTCTATCGACGATAGCTCATCATATAGGAAGTTGATCTAGAATCCGTCAGTACCTTTGAATCGGCATGCCTTAATGGCAAGTTTCTTGCCTTCGATGACAGGTTGCATCATCGACCTTCGATCAAATGGTTCCGTGAAATGTTCAACTTCAAATCACTTATTCACATTTTATGGATTGTACTGAGTACTTTGAGAGCCATTTTCATTATTTGTGGTTTCTCTCACACTTGTTAACGGTTCACATCATTGACTAGTAATCAAGTGGATTCTACCATGTTCGAATTCAACACATTCAATCGTATGGATAGAATCATACTAGTTCGGGTAGCGTAAATCAAGACCCTGGATCTAGTTTCCACCATCCAGACTGCGAGGAGTTTTATTATTCATTATGCAGTAGACTATTCAAGACATATGACTGCGTCCATGATGTGTCTACACTACTGATGTAATATTAAAATCATTTCTATATCAGAACAAGTTTAGTTAGTTTTGATCTGAGTATGGGAATGCCTACCTCAGTAATGATATAAATATATATGATTTGCATTGAATGTTTTTACAGGGTTCTGATTGGGGTGTCCACAAGCTAATCCTTGAAATGATAAAGAACATCACTCTTTGAATGCTCTCAGACTTCGCACTTTAGGGGGAAATTTGTTACACTAAAATTTGTCACCATGACGTTTTAGTACTCCCTTGGAAGTCTACAACATAAAAGTTCCTAAAATCAAGCCTTGAAATTGAGAGAAAATGTCATAAAAGTCTTAAAAACACTTGTACCACACTTTATCTTAACATTGCCTACGGTTCCGCACCTTTTTTCTCTAAATCATGCGGAGCTAAATGCACTTTTTATTCATTAAGGGTACGGACCCCTATAAAAGGTAAAACAAAGGCGGAAAGTAACATTTAGAAGCCCAGAACTCAAATGTGGAAGCTTCTAGAAGAAATTATCCAGTCAAAGGTTCGCTCCTATCATG
Organism: Pinus albicaulis; assembly: GCA_034641835.2. Taxonomy (NCBI): domain Eukaryota; kingdom Viridiplantae; phylum Streptophyta; class Pinopsida; order Pinales; family Pinaceae; genus Pinus; species Pinus albicaulis. The sequence goes on from CM076577.1 coordinate 1,109,217,406, forward strand.
TATGTTCATTCCTCCATTATGGAAGCCTACCCCTTGATTTATGGAGCCTAATCCCTTCAAAAGAGCATTCTATCCCTTATTATATGGAACCATAACCTCCTCTCTTTTCCTATAAACTGAAGCCATAGTGCAGCTTCAAAGGTTAGAGTTAGTGAGTTAGACTTTGAGAATTTTTGAGGAGAAATGTTGTAGAGACTCATACTCTCTTAACTGATCATTATGTGGGAATGATTACACACCCATGTGAATTTTAGCTGAGAGAGTGCAAAGCTTGTCAGAGTAAAGGAAACGCTTGTTCCGAACCCCAGGAAGGCTTGTATGACATCAAGGCAGACACAGTTGTAAGGCTCTTCTTTATTCAAGATAATACGAATGAATACCATTTTCTCAATGAGTTCTTTAGTTAAATAGCTTATTTATCATGTTTTATTAATGGGTTATTTAATTAATTATCTCATTTCTTGAATTCCTTGATCATCTTGATAGATGTTTGATTCATGAATTAATTTTTATTATGCAGGTGCTTTTTATCTTGTCTTGTGTTTGTGATTCCAGATCCTTGACGATGACTTTCTTCAAGCCATTGGAAAGAAGATCAGCGTTGGACTACAAGTAGGTTTCTAAAAACCCTATTATAGTTAATTCCAAATCAAACAGTATCTAGAGAAAATAGTTTTTATTTGTCTGTTTGTTTAACTGGATGTCACATGCTGAAATTTACGGTCTTTCTTGTCCGCAAGAATGACTTATCCATCCAAAAAAGTGCAGTGGGTAGCCTGATGTATGCAAAGGTATGTACTAGACCAGACATTACACATGTAGTGGGAGTATTGAGCAGGTTTATGTCAAACCCAGGGAAGGAGCATTGGACAGCAGTGAAGCAGGTTTTCAGATATTTACGTGGCACTAGTGATTATGGCTTGTGCTACCAGGGAAGACCAGGATTGGAAAGAGTGTTGGACATTCGTGGTTTTGTTGATGCAGACTAGGCTGGAGATCTGGACCAAAGAAGATCTACAAGTGGGTATGTGTTTGGCCTATTTGGAGGTGCAGTCAGTTGGATGAGTAAAAGATAGTATGTAGTGGCTCTTTCAACTACAGAGGTAGAATACATGGCAGCCACTCATGCAAGAAAGGAAGCAATTTGGTTGTCGAGATTGTGTTCAAGTATGGGGTTGGTGCAGCAAGCTATAAGGATATACTGTGATATCCAAAGTGCAATTTTCTTAGCTAAGAACCTTGTTTATCATTCAAAGATAAAGCACATTGATGTTCAATATCACTTTGTGAGATATATGGTTGAAGCTAAAAGGGTGTTGCTGGTAAAGGTGGACACTTTGAAGAATGTTGCAGATGCATTGACAAAGTCCGTGAGCACTCAAAAGTTCTCTTGGTGTAGAGAAACAATGGGTGTTGCAAAGCTAGGGTAATGACTCAACTCTCTTGTGGCCTGCTACGGAAAGAAAACAAAAAGTGGGAGAATGTTGGGTTTGTATTATATTCTTTCCATGGCTAATAATGCACGAGGGGGTCACAAGGGGAGCGGTATCCCCCCCTGTCGGGGTCCGGGGCAGCACCCCGGAAAAAAAATTTGGTCCTTATTTTCGGTGGGCGGACCCGCCCATGGTTTTGTGCATGGGTTTGCACATGGTTTTGGGGCATGATGGTTTTCGGCCCCTAGTATTTTGTAGATCCGGTCAAGGGAACTACGATTATGTTCTAATCCCGAGTTAATGGATTGGGGTTTATGTATGCTTCGGCATGTATATATATGTGTTGTAACACTAAAAGGAATATAATGAAAATTAAAGCTGGTCGTCCCGATTTGAGATCCAGGGGAAAATCTCTGTGTTTATCTGTTTTATGTTTTATGCTCGCGCTATTGTTTATTTATGTTTTAATATTCGTTAGTAGATAATTTCTGTCCAGGGTTAAAACCTACAAAGATATCAAAGTTTGCATAAATAATTGGTTCAGGTATTACTAATATTTCAGGGAACGGAGGAGAAGTGATGACAAGTTTTTCAGGATCTTGCTGCTCGACTATGTCTTCTCCCTGTTTTATTTATGTATGAATCGTAGTCGAGGATTTAGTTATGATAGGTGTTTCTATATCATCTTGTTGTTGATTTTTATTTTCCTTAGTGATGATGATGCGTCCCTATCTTAGCCTAAGTTCTCTGCATTCCATCAATTCTATTTCTGAATCTAAATTTTCAACAATCTGTATAAGCTAAACTAGTATGTTATTATGATTTGGATTCAGTTGGGCTAGCAGTTGTGGGTGCATAAGAGGCTGAGGATTTTTATACAAGGAATACGGAGCTGGTAATGTTGCCTGAGGTTGAGGACCCGTCCCCATAGGTGGATTAGTTATTCCTAGGGTTCGTTGCCAGTTTTAAGACCAATTCAGATTTTGTGACATGGAGGCATCCCACTGGGATGGGTACAAATTTTTTTTCCAAAAAGGGGTAGAATTTGGCCAACCAGTGTTTGGAAAAGGTTGCCTTAGCCAGGGTGACATAGGAAATGATTAAGATTTCCAAGTGGAGAAAGGTGATTAGCCTTTCCAAGTTTTTCCAGAATTCGATTTCTCAGTAACTGATGGAGAAGAAAAGAACATAGAAGGATCTCATGACACACCTGTGGTTTGGTTTTCCCACTGTCAACATTGGCCCATCAAGTATACTGGTTTCGTCTCTTCTTCTACTTCTTTAAAAACTGCCTTTAATCCCGAAAGTGATGGACATTGTTCTGTGGCATGGTCCTTAGTTCAGATGGCATAGGTATGGACTGTGTCCAACGGGCATTCCCTCTTACTGTGTTTCTTTCGGCATCGTCGGCAGAAAACACCTAAATTTTGTTCTGCTAAAGCTTGTTTCTGTTTGTCTTGAAGGATGTCAAACTATGTTGTGAGGGTGCTCAAGATATCGGTTTTGAAGTCTTCTATGAGATTAATAATTTCTGTCTAGGTTACGCTACCTCCAACAAATTTTTTATTTCTGGTGGTAGAATCTCATGCAGTTGGTCTGGAAAATGTACTGCCTCGAGATCACTTGATACACAGCTGAATAATTTCATCATAATTTTCCTGATAAATATATCCCTTCCCCATTATATTTAATGTTTCTATCTATTCATCCTTCATTCCTTTTATCACAGTTACTTTCAAAACATATTTATATAATTCAAAATAAGGAGACTGTTGTAAATTATATTGAAATCGTTCAACATATTCTTTTAAAGTCTCATTATCTTTTCCAGTCATGTTAAATATTTCATCTTTTAGATCTCTAGTTCTATAGTAGTCTTGGTATTTAGAGAGAAAAGATGTTTTCATTTGATCCTAGGAGCTAATAGTTTCCCCACCTAGCCCCATAAACCATCACAAGGTTGCTCCCTTTAACGTAGAAGGGAATCGTTTGATATTTTTTGGATCGGTGGTATAATCATACCCCTACATAAAATGTAAAATTCAAACAGGAAAGCATCATGACCTTCCGAGGTTAAACTGTGAAAATTAGGGATGCTCTGCAAAGGAATTGCTTTCATAGGAGTATTAGCAAGTGGGTCGCTGATGGGATATTCCAACATCGATGTTTGTCCCTAAGGTTGATTCTGCGCCATCTGATCAAATATGTGCCAATAACCTTCAGGAATTCCTGGTCTGGAAATTTGATTTGGGCAAGACTGGTAGACAGATTTTGAAGGGGTCTTACAACACTACCTTGATCTCGAATATCATGTATCCTTTCTTCAAACGAGATCTTATGAGATTCAGGTCCTGGTGACTGTAGATTTACTTCTGCAGCACCATTGGTTTCTCCCTCCCCTTCTTGTGCATTGCACGAATTTCCCTCTTGGAAAGAGCCAGAATGCAATTTTTTTGTATCCTGAAAGCTCTGTTCAAACCCTTTGGTTTTGTTGTGGATCTCGGCGTGAGCTACAGATGGTGAACCTGCTGCATGAGGGATTATAGTAGAGATTTTTCTGGGTGTGATCCGAGGTCCTACTGACGCTTGAGATTCTGATTTTCTTATGATTTCATCTATAAAGGTTGATATTCCAAGGGTCACTGGCCCCTTGGGTTTGGTGGATTTGGGAGCTAGATTTGAATCCATTCCTACTTTGTTATTCCTATTCATTCATAAAAAAAACATCTACTTCTATCTACTCTATGTGCATCTGCAGGAAAGTGGGCTTTGAGCAAGCATTTTACTTGTGGGTACGTAGGTTCTTACCTCTCGTTTTCAATACCCAAATCCTTCACAACAAGAAAATCCAAAAAAAAAGAAGGAAATAAAACTTTAACACTCTCCCCGGCAACGACGCCAAAATGTTGGTGCAAAAAGGTGACTTATGAAAATTAATCCTAATGCCTACATTAATCATCAACCAAGGATTTGTCTATTTCTTTCAAGAGTGTTGGCACTGTGTGTGCAGATTTAAATTGGAATCTATCTAAGAATAAATGTTGTTAAATCGTTGTAATAACTGCCTTTCTAATTCTCAAAGTTCAATCAAAAGAAAATCTTAAAGCAATTACAAACTATGAATTTTAATTTAACTTCAATTAACTTATAAAGAAACTGAATCCAATTTATGAACTACAAAAATCACATTCAAATAATTATTGCTTTAACAATTATCTACTGAAATGAAATATTACAGAAATTAATAGCAATCCAGTATTCACGCTTCTAATTTGAAAATGACAATAACTAACTATTCTAGTTTCATGATAATCATTACTTAGAAGAAACGACAATCAATTGCAATGCTTAAAATAATCTGATGGACTCAATAAAGAATAACACGCAAGCATAAAAGTGACAGTAGTTAAAAGTTATCTCATAGCAAAAGAAAATTGCAAGATCTATAGTAAGAGCAGTTGAATCAAGTACCATTCTATGAAGTAACATAAATAAAAAAAAGGAAAAGAAATGCATATGATACAAAAAAGCAGTAGATCTCCTAGTGACTAGGCCCAAGATCCCCAGAAGTAACTGTTGAAAAACACTAAGAATGCGATTACGAAGGAAACTCTGTATTTTTCATTGAATTCAATAATAACGATACAACATCGCCCTAATGTAATTACTCTGTTTGAAGAATAATTTTCATACTATAAATTACATCTTCCGAGTTAAAATTCCCATTTTATTTCACCTATTGGCTTTTTATAATCTATAATGAAAACAAACGAATGAGATCGAATCCTCAATATCAGAAGATCCTAAGGATTTCACAACTGTCGATTAGATTGTTTTATAAAATAAACTTGATCCTCCTAGTCTTCTGCTGGCCTATATTAGCAAGACATGGTCTTATTTTCCTTTCTTGGTCATTGTTGTCCCATTGTTTTAACATCAATTGAGTCCCATTCGATTTACTACACACAAAAAGAAAGCAAAAGTTAGTTTTGATGCCAGAATCGCACAATTTGTGGATGGTTGGTATTTTCCATCTTTCATGATATTTTCTTCTAAATTTATTCAAAAAATGGAGATAAGTAAATAAAATTCAATGATAAATCAAACTAATATGAAGATAAAACATACATTTTTCATAGCCAAACAACATGTAGCTTAATCATAGTGCATGCACCTCCATTGCACGACATTTCCTGATCATTTTGCAGGATAGGATTAGGGTGGGGAATTTAACTGTTAGGAAATTTATGTCTGCAACGACAAAGCCACGGGTGTTCCCATTTACCCCATAATATTTCGTCACTTCATTGGAAACCTTTTTCTCCAATCCCTTTCCTCCAAAGGCCGCCCCTGGATCCTCCCATTGATATGACAACATTGTGATCTAATGAATCAACATGTCATCGATTGGAATTGGCTCCCCTAGAAACAAACAATTATCATGCACCAAGGAGAGAAAATGACACATATAGATGTCATTTTTGATGTTGCGCCAAAAATATGGGATGTTTAGAAGGTTCAACAACCCAAACTGCTACAACCCAAATGCCCATGTCTTCATCTCAACTTTGATGACTCCACCATCATAGGGTACATATTCCAAATACTCGGATGGTGAAGGTTCAAGTTACTTTGCACGATCAGCCAGGTCCCAGTATTCCAATTGGAGCAGTGGCCCATTGGTAAATATGTCTCATTCGAATGGAACATTCTCTAGGAGTAGTGGTGTATTGATATGGGACTTGACCTTATCCAGGTCCTTTGTGATTTTCACAGATCGCTTGCGCGACACCATATACTTGGGCAGTCATAACATTGGATCAATATCTTCAACAACATCCTCTTCAATTATTACTTTGGGCTCGTCAACCATTGGCCGCTTCTATCACTCAGCTGAGGTTGACTTAGGCTTCAAAGTCTTCTTGTGCAGCCGAGCCTTCGAGGTCTGTCCTTTCTTTAGCCTCTGAGGCTGAGGTTCTGGTGTAGGTGTTTCTTCAGCAGGCATCATGGAGGGGGTAGGATCTGTAGCAGTCATACATGGAGGGATTAAATGTCCTAACCCTTATTGGCGCAATGTCTCAAGGAAGGATTATGGGTACTCAAACATACACTTAAGTAAACATAATGAGAGCAATAGACATAGATCTCTTGGAAAGAAAAGGGAACCAATGCGACCCTTCTTGTCATATTTATAGCGATGGCATGGCCAAAATGGATTGATTTCCATTGATGCAGCCTCATAAATTCTAAAATGTTTCAAAATCTGGCATAATATCCTCCATAAATGCAGGTTAGCTGCTCCTACAAATAGTAATAAAGTTTTCGTATCCAGATTAACTGTTCATTAGGGGAATTTTGAGGTCTAAAATGGGTCTCCTAAGGAAATAATAAAATAATAGCTAAACCAATAAAATAATATTTATGAATTTTCAATTCACTTTTTGCACCACAATCCATGTAACCATGGTTAAATTCAATTCAAAAGTTGTACCAGAATAAAATTAATAAAAAAATTGTATTAATGTGATTATAAATAAGAATGAGCTTTTCAAGAAAAATGATTATCATTTAACAACTAATGCATTTGTCCTTTGTACTTAAATAACTTAAAATATAAATATAAATATAAATTTATAAATTCTTAATTATATTATAAGCTATTAATTAAAATTTATATTATTTAAATTGTATAATAACATGTAATTAATATACTATATAAAAATAATATAATATAATAAATGTATAGGGATATGCATTGTTTCTTTCAAGAAATATGAAATGACAATAATATATTTTTATTCAAAAAATGTGAAATGACATTTATTATGAGTACTTTACTTTGACTTTAAAAGTACTTAGAACACTACCATGGTTAACCATGAGTTTTTATCCACCATTGATAATGTGACAAATAGATACCTTTAACTCAAGGAATGCCACCTCAACCATTATAGATGATGTCATCCCCTAAAATGTGATTGGTTCTCATAAAGTAAATTTTGATTGTACATTTTCCTTAGGAGGCCCATTTTAGACCTCAAAATTACCCTAATTCCAATGGCTAGTTTTTGGCCCATTTGCGACTGTCTCACCCTCCTAGCACAACCTTTGCGCGGTTGTCGCAGATACCTTCTCTTCCTTAATCTTCATCTCATAGGCATACTTCTCTTTATGGTCTTGCACCCTCTCACAGCTGTTCGGGGCACTAAGACACTACTTCGGCCTTATAGTCATTTGGTGTGTGCAGGGATGGGATCATCCCTTTATGATTTCAACCAAATTCCATTCACATATCTAGGAAGGACTTTTCCACTTAAGGTAACTAGACATACCGCAAAGCCTTCCATAATCTCCTTGAAAACATAAGGTCCAATCCAGTGCATTTTAAACTTACCTGGGTGGCGCACAAACTTGTTGTCATGTAGAAAAACTAAAAAGCCCTCCTTGAAAATATTTTGCCTAATGTGCCTGTCATGGTAGGATTTTTCACAAGATTTTTGCACATGCTGGTGGATTCAAACAATGAATCTATCCTCCCCCAGTGCAAATAGATGTGAGAGTCGCTCTTCCATACTACCTTGATCAGCCATGTTAGTTACCACTGTAATGCGCAAACTAGGGATAATGTACTCCATCAGCATAACAACTTCATGTCCATACACCAACCTGAAAGGGGTCTATTCGGTCAATTTCTTGCATGTAGTCCTACATGCCCATAGAACTGTAGGTACATGCACATCCCAATCGTTCATATTATCATTGTGGACCTTTGTGAGTGCATTCTCCAAAATATTATTAAAGGCTTCTACTGTGCCATTTTCTTGTGGATGATATGGTGTACTCTTCTGATGGTGCATCTTAAACTTCATCTTCAAGGCTTATCTTCTGACCACCTCGTCAAATAATCCGTCGCAGTAATTATTTAGTGTGCACCAGTCTTCTTGCAAGGAGGTTTGATTGGTACTACAAATTCAATGGCCCATTTATCAAAATCCTGCAACTTCACCTGTGGCTGCATTGGAATTTAATCTCTACATGAAGGATTACCCATTCTCTGACACAAATCACAAGTGTGAAAATATTATTTTTCATCACTGTGAGCCGTAGGCCACCACAAACCAGCCCTCAATTTTTTTTGCATAGTTGGTTTTCCTGCATAATGACCTCCTGCAACCCCTACATGTGCTTCTACTAGAATTCTCTATCTTTAAAACTCCGGCACATAGCGCCTCAATACCTCATCAACTCCCATCTTATACAACTGGCCAATAATCAAAGTAAATTTTGTTGCACGCAAGACCAATTCTTTCTTATGTTTAACTGTATACTCCGTAGGCACACTACCAATGGTCAGAAAGTGTATAGTGTCTGCAAAGTGGTCGTCGACTACTTTAATGGAAAATAGTTGTACATTTGGTAATCTGTCCTCCAAACTAGTTGGCTCCTCTCCACTTTTAATGTGCGATAAATGATTTGGACATGAATTCAATTTCCCTGGCTTTACAATCACCTCAAAAGAATACTCCTCAAATATTAAGAGCCATCTACAAATATTCCCCCCAAACACAGGCTTGTTGACCAGGTACTTCAAAGCAGAGTGATCACTAAACATCTTAAAATGTCCACTCAGAAAATAGTGACGAAACTTCTATAGCGCATAGACCATAGATAACCCTTCTCTCTCTTTTGTCAAATACTTGTGCTCAACAATTGAAAATTTCCTACTCGCAAATGTAATTGGGTGATCAATATCTCCAGCTCCTTCCTGCGCGATTACAGCGCTTAGCGCGATAAATGAAGCATCCACTTGTACATTGAATTCCTTTCTCAAGTCTGGAAATACTAATATAGGCGTAGTCACCATTTTCTCCTTAAGCAGCTCTAAACTCTTTTGGCAGTCCTCATCCCAGCAAAAATAAGTGTTCTTCTTCATCAACTTCTCCATCGACGTATTAATGAGCACATAGCCTTGAATAAATTTAATGTAATAGCCAGTATGCCCCAAAATTTAGCACAATTTTTCACATTTGTTGGAGCTTCTAAGTTAAAAATAATAGAAATATTAGCTGGATCGACCATCAATCCCAGTTGATAGATAATATGACCCAACAAAATCCCAAAAGGAACACAGAATATTCACTTCTTTAGGTTCAGCAAAATATTATTCTTCCAACAAGAATCCAACACAAGCACAGACTCAAAACATGCTTCTTCAATAAGCCAAATACAATCCAGTCATCAAAATATACTTCCAAGAACTTGAATAAGAAATATCTGGATTATCCACAGTGTTATATGGAACTTGTCGACGTTTTGAATCCCAACGACGATCCATCTTCAGGACAGATTGTTGAATGAATGTTAGAAAGAGGGACCAGATCAGGGATAAATGAAGATATTTGACCCTTATTTCAATTTTCATTCCTTCATTTTCTAGAGAATAAATATCTTCCCATGAATCCCCTCTATGGAGGGAGATAATGATGGTTTTCAAGATTCTGTGGTTGCCACTTGAATAAGAGCTGCCGAGATTATACACAGTGTTATAGGGAACTTGTCGATGTTTCGAATCTGAATAGGGATCCATCTTCAGGACAGATTCTTGAATGAAGGTTAGAAAGAGGGACCATATTATGGATAAATGAAGATCTGCAGCCCTTCTTTCAACTTTCATTCTTGTTTTTTCTAGATAAAATATCTATTCCCATGAATCCCCTCTGTGGAGGGAGATAATGATGGTTTTCAAGCTTCTGTGGTTGTCACTTTAATAAGAGCTATCTGGATTATCCACAGTGTTATAGGGAACTTCTCCATGTTTCGAATCCCAACAGGGCTCCATCTTCAAGACAAATTCATGAATGAAGGTTAGAAATAGGGACCAAATTAGGGATAAATGAAGATTTGCGGCTCTCCTTTCAATTTTCAGTCTTTTGTTTTCTAGATAACAATTCTCTTCCCATGAATCCCCTCCGTGCAAGGATATCATGATGGTTTTCAAGCTTCTGTGGTTGTCACTTGAATAAGAGCTATCCAGATTATCCACAATCTTATAAGGAACTTGTCGAGGTTTCGAATCCTAATGGGGATCCATCTTCAAGACAGATTCTTGAATGAAGGTTAGAAAGAGGGACTATATCAAGGATAAATGAAGATCTGCAACCCTTCTTTCGATTTTCATTCTTGGTTTTTCTAGAGAACAAATCTCTTCCCATGAAACCCCTCCATGCAGGGAGATAATGATGGTTTTCAAGCTTCTATGGTTTTCACTTGAATAATATCAGTCCAGATTATCCACAGTGTTAAGTGAACTTTTTGATGTTTCGAATCCCAATGGGGATCTAGATTCAGGAAAAATTCTTCAATGAAGGTTAGAAAGAGGGACCAAATCAGGGATAAATGAAGATCTTCGGCCCTTCTTTCAATTTTCATTCTTGTTTTTTATAGAGAACAAATATCTTCCCATGAATCCCCTCCATGCAGGGAGGTAATGATGGTTTTCAAGCTTATGTGGTTGTCACTTTAATAATAGCTATCGTGATTATCCACAGTGTTATAAGGAACTTGTTGATGTTTTGAATCCAAATGGGGATCCATCTTCAGGACAAATTCTTGAATGAAGTTTAGAAACAGGGACGAGATCAAGGATAAATGAAGATCTGTGACCCTTCTTTCAATTTTCATTCTTGTTTTTTCTAGATAAAAAAAATCTTCCCATGAATCGCCTCCGTGCTGGGAGATAATGATGGTTTTCAAGCTTCTGTGGTTGTCACTTGAATAAGAGTTATCCATATTTTCCACAGTGTTATAGGGAACTTGCCAACATTTTGAATCCCAACAGGGATCCATCTTCAAGGCAGATTCTTGAATGAAGGTTAGAAAGAGGGACCAGATCTGGGATAAATGAAGATTCTAAGAACTTATGTATATACTCCTCAAAGGTAGCTACCACTACGCACGAGAATATCATTGGCAAATTCTTTAGACCGAACGACAATAGTGTGTAATGGAATGATCCCCATTCTGTCACAAAGGTTGTCTTACTTCTGTCTTCAGGTGCAATGCGTATCTGGTGGTATCCTAGAAAATCCATTAGTGAATGAGTAGGCCTCCTGCCCACTCCAAATCCTCATAAATTTGATCCTTCCATATCCTTCCATATTTTAGGTTATTGAATGTGATGTTTCCAGAATGTTTGGATTTTAAGGAGGATCAATAGTCTTTATGTGTTTGTGTCTTTATGTGTTTGTGTGTTTTTCAGGGTTTATAGTGGACATTAATGAAAATTTCTGATTTTCACTATCGAGGGTTTACAGTGGACATTAAAGAGAATGTGTGATTTTCGTTGTCTTCTTTTCAAGACCTACAGAGATATTATTTACTTCAAAATAATTAATATTATGTATTTGTTGTTGCAGATACCTCGAAAATGGAACATTTTTATACCCCTTGGTACTGGAGTCTATTCATGCCCTAAGAACGAATTAGAAAAGTTGGACATGCTTATCTTGATCCATAATCTCGTATCAAAGTATAGGTACCATTTATACGAGTATTTGATTCCCTAAATCTATTGAAAAAATTAAAAGATACAAAATCATTTTTTTAGATCTTTTTAATCCTAAAGTTTTCAAGATGCGGACTAGATTTGAGCTTCAACTAAAAGACATACATATAACTTCCAACTTTTTTTTGCACACATCCCCATTAGTTTGCCACACACATACCTCGTTATTTGATGGATGTTAATGTGGCTAAAGTGGCAAGGAATACATTTACAATACTGTAGGCATTAGATTGTGTAATTGTTTGGCTAGATTTGGGAGGCCTTTCACAAATATAATGGAATATTTTCGAAAGTGCAATTTTTTCAACAAATGAATAATATACTCCTGAAAATACTCGACTGTAAGGAGAATAATATAGGAAAATACTGTCAGGCAGAACCATGGTGTTGGATTTATTATTTTTTATCATTAATGGTGATCTATCGAGAAATATAATCCTTTTTTTTGGGCTTCATGCAGGTGGGATGTTGTGGGCACCGAGAGAAAATTTCAATATGGCCCCTTCCTAGTTCCCTATTCCAAAAAAGGACTTCTAGTAGAAGTCAGGGCCAAGACTAAAGAATATCTAAGAACATGATCATCCTCACTACATATTTCTCAGTGGTTCCAATAATAGCAATAGTGGTAGCAAGAGACACAAATATGCAAGATTTATGCAGTACAACACTCGGGGTTGTTTAAGAAAATTAATCAAGACAAAATTAATAGTTTTTCTGAAGCATTTAATTAAATTAATTTGGATATGATATCATCCATGAGACTTTTCATTGTTTTCATTTTTAAATTAAAACTAGTTGAAAGATATGAGTAATCGAGGCTTTCATACCTACATGGCAAGGAGGAGCTTAGATCGGGTTAAAGGAGCTATTGAGATTTCTAATTGAGGTTTTCATACAGATATGAGTGAATTCATATTGGCTAAAAGAGATATTAATTTTGCTACAACCAATAAAACAAGTCGTAATGGTGTCAATGAAGTCATGTGAAGCCTTTTTGGGAATTTTTATTTTTATTTTTCTATTGACAAATTTTGATGTAGAAAAGCCTATGTGAAAGTTAACAATTGTGGCAAGATATTTACAACTTGTGCAAATTATAGTTACTTTTCTTTGTAGGACTTAGATTAAAATGTTTGTAGGATATTTTGTATTATTGGCTTGTTGTGTGGGTCATGCTATAGGGGTGTGACATTAAACTAACTCCATTGAGTTATTTTTTATTAAGTTAACAACTGTGGCAAGATATTTACAACTTGTGCAAATTCTAGCTACTTTTCTTTGTAGGACTTAGATTAAATTGTTTATAGGTTTTTGTGTACTATTTGCTTGTTGTGTGGTTCATGCTATAAGGGTGTGACATTCAACTAACTCCATTGAGTTATTTTTTATTACGTTAAAATATGGGCTACATGATTATAGATTTTAGAAATATTATGTCATTATGTGTAGAGTATTTTTTAAAAAATCAATGCCCATATATGAAATTTCAAGGATTGTTATAACTCCTCACACAATTCTTTAAAGGGTGCTAGCTTAATGGAAGAGCATGTGCCTTATAAGTAGGAGGTTGGTGGTTCATTCCACTGTGCCCAATGATATTGTATTTTATTTATAAATTAAATAATTTTTATATTGATTTATTTAAATGGTGAGATGTTTTTCGAGATTCATTATTTTATATTGTCTGTAAAGAGACAAAAGTGATGTTGTTTCTAGAGATACAAAAATTGGGATTAAAGATGTATTGTCTCTATAAAGATAATTTCTTTAACCCCAAATATTGTCTATGCAGATACAAAAAAGAAATTGTCTTTAGAGAGACAAAAATAAATTTGTCTTTATAGAGACAATTGTTTAAGACAATAATTTGAGACACTCACTTAAAGACAATATTTGAGACAATGCACAAGCAAGTTAAGACCAACCTAGATTCATGTAACTCTGGATCTATCATGCACCGAGAGGGATCAAATCCCTCGAGGTGAAAACCTTCTTTTTGAAGCGTAGAATTTGAGGAAAGGTTTGCACCTCGAGGGATTTGATCCCTCTCGGTGCATGATAGATCAGGAGTTAGATGGATCTAGGCTGGTTCCAGTTGATGGAAACAATGACACATTTTTATATTTTCATTATTCTGTATATATTTTATATAAACTTCATACTTTGAAATTTACATTATGTTTTCATTGTTTGACATGAATATATCATTCTCTTCTTTAATTTTATTTTTGTTGCTGGCCTTGAATGGTTTGTAAGTCTGCGTGTGGATGCTTTGAGTGGATTGTGTGTTTGGATTTGGATGGTAATGTTTGTCAATGTTGCAATTATTGTGTTATATTTCTATATGTGTGTGTAATTATTTGCAGTAATTAGTTGGTGGTGAAGAATGGAGACAATCATGTCAATAGTTTGCAAGAGAATTGGTAGTACACATTTATTTCATTTAAGTTTAGGTATCACAACTTTTGACAATTAATATTCTTAATAGTGTCCCTCCATGTATTATTAAATATATCTTGAAGAGTAGTTTTAATTTTTTAATGCATCAAAATTACTCTTGAAATCATTTGTTTCATTGCAAATGTTTGAAATAATTAATTCCCTTAAAAAAAAATGATTTTTTCTTATCTATAGTTTTTTTTGCAAAAGTCAAGAAATAATCTAATTTTGAATTTCTTTTAATGAGTCGTCAGATTTACAAAATATTTACATTATTTGTTAGTTTTTCCATCTTTTCATATCGATTATATGAAAAGGATAGTTGAGATCATAAACCATTCAATTCTTTAACTCGAACTATTGTAGAAACATCATACCTTATCTCTCTTTCTCTCCAATATTAATAGGTTGAATTACTATAACACAAAAATAAATGCACATAGTCAATCATTTTTTTCTTACACTGAAATCAATGCACATTGATAATCCAATCACTTTAAGTTAATGCACCATGATAATTGAGTTACATCAAATCAGAAATCATCGTTTACACTGAAATCTATACATCTAATGCACACAATCAAACAAGATTAGAAAACATCGACATTGAAATCAATGAATCTATTACAAGCAATCAAATAATAGTAGAAATCAACATCTACACTAAAATCGATGCATCTAGTGCAAGCAATCAAATAAGATTAGAAATCAACATCTACACTAAAACCAATGCATTTAGTGCAAACAATCAAATACTATTAGAAATCAACATCTTCACTGAAATCAATGCATCTAGTGTAAACAATCAAATGAGTTAAGTAAGTCATTCATCTATGACCATTTTCATGCACTATGGAAACCCCTCATACTTAAAATCAAATAGGATTATAAATCACCATCTACATAGAAATAAATGTATCTAATGCACACAATCAAATAAGATTAGAAAATATCTACATTGAAATCAATGAATCTATTGCAAGCAATCAAATAATAGTAGAAATCAACATCTACACTAAAATCAATGCATCTAGTGTAAGCAATCTAATAAGATTAGAAATAAAAATCTACACTTAAACCAATGCATCTACTGCAAGCAATCAAATACGATTAGAAATCGACATTTACAATGAAATCAATGCATCTAGTGCAAGAAATCAAATAGGATTAGAAATAACCATCGACACCGAAATCAATGCATTTAGTGCAAACAATAAAATAGAATTAGAAATCATCATCTACACATAAATAAATGTATTTGGTGCAAGTAATCAAATAGGATTAGAAATCAACATCTACATTGAAAACAATGCATCTAGTGCAAGCAATGAAATATAATTAGAAATCAACATCTACACTGAAATAAATTTATATAATGTGAGCATTCAAATAGGATTAGAAATCACCATATACCATGAATTCAGTGCAAAAACTATTCTTCCCTCTCCCCCCCATCGATCTATATCTATATCTCCCTCCATCTCTCCATATTTGTCTCTTTATCTCATCCCCAAACATACATATTTTGTCTCCATATCTTCCTTTTAACTCCCCCTCTCTCTCTCACTCCACTTTTCTCTCTGTATGTCTTTCTTCTTCCCTCCCTCTCTCCCCTTCCAAATCCATCTGTTTGTCCTTCCTCTCTCCTCCTATCTCTCCCTGCCTCTCTCCTCCTCTATCTTAAGTCGTCTCTTTCCCTTTCTCTCCCAACTCCCTCTCTCTTCCCCCATCTATATTTCTCTCTTTCTCTCTCTCTCTCTCTCTCTCTCTTCCCTCCAAACCTATCACTATCTCCCTCCCTCTCCCCTTCTCTCTCTCCCCCTCTTCCCCTCGGCGCTCTGTCTTTGTGCCTCTCTCTCTCTCTCTCTCTCTCTCTCTCTCTCCCTCTCTCACTCCTCTCATTCTCTCTCTCTTCATTCCTCCTCTCCCCTCTCCTTCAGTTTATCCTTCAATGCAAGCAATCAAATAGGATTAAAAATCACCATCTACACTAAAATCAATGCATCTAGTGCAAGCATTTTTCTTCCCTCTCTCCCCCCTCTATCTCTCTCTCTCTCTCTCTCTCTCTATATATATATATATATATATATATATATATATATATATATATCCCTCCATCTCTCCTTCTTTCTCTCTTTATCTCATCCGCCCTCCCCAAACACACATGCTTTCTCCCTCCATATCTATCTATCTCTCCCCCTTTTTATCTCTCTCTTCTTCCCTCTCTTCACCTTCCATTTATATATCTATCTCTCTTTGCCTCTCTTTTGTCTCTCTATATCACACCCAAAAAATACACATTCTTTCTCCATATTTATATATCTCTCCCTCCCTCTCCCTCTCCCTCTCTCTCTACCCCTTCTCTCCCTCTCTCCCCCCTTCCATCTCTCTTCCCTCCTTCCCTCCTCTCTCCCTCTCTCTACATCTCCCTTATCTCTCCCTCTATCTCTCTCTCTCAACCTTTCTCTCTCTTTATCTTTCTTCTTATCTCCCTCTTTCTCTCCCTTCCTCTCTCCTCTCTCACACATCCTTTCTCTCTCCCTTTCTCTCTCCTTCTCTCTCACACATCCTTTCTCTCTTCCTTCCTCTGTCTCTCTCTTTCTCTCTTGCCTCCCTCTGTATCTCCCCCTCATCTCTTTTCCTCTCTCTCTCTCTCTCTCTCTCTCTGTCGTCCAACTCTATCATTGTCTCTCCTCCTCTCCCCCTCTTCTCTTTGCCTCTCCTTCTTTATCTCTCTATCTCACCCCAAACATATACACTCTCTCTCCATCTCTCCCTTGTGACTCACCCCCCCTCTCTCTCTTTCTCTCTCCACTTTTCTCTCTCTTTATGTGATTCTTCTTCCCTTCCTCTCTTTCCTTTCAGCTCCATTTCTCTATCCCTCCCTCTCTCCTCCTATCTCTCAAGTCCTCTCTCATCCTTCCTCTCTGTCCCTTCCTCTCACTCCCTCTATCTCTCCACCTCTATTGCTCTGTCTTTGTTCTTCACTCCCATATATATCTAGAGTTAATATATATCATGATATATATTAATATATATTATAATATAAAAAATTTAACATTATATTAAATTTAATATTGTATTAATCATAAGTTATTAAATTTATAATATTAATATTACTATTAATATTAGATTTTATGATATTTTTTACATGGCATCATAACAAAATTTTCAAATATTACAACTTTGACGTGGGAATATTTATGTCTTTAGAGGTTTTAATATATCCATAGGACGTAGTTATTCATTTTACAAATATTTAATTAAAAGAAATATTAAAAGATTTTAGAACAAGATTTTTTTATTCTTTGTATTGAATTAACCTTTTTACTTTATGTTAAGAAATGATATTGACTTCAGTAAAAATTCTTGTTTTTGTTGAAGGTAAATTTAAGATCCATTCAAACTCAAATTCAAAATATATGATAACAAAAACTATAATACAATTATCTTATATTTTTAATAGTTATTTTATCATTAAATTGAATTTGAATAACTATATAAAATATTTAAATTTATTATTTTATTTTTTAAATTTAAAAACTAAAATATTTTGACAAACCTGACCAAAATTTTCCAACTTTAATAACAGACAAGTTAATATATAATTTACAGACGCCTTTAAGCGTCTGCCTCAACCATGTGGACTATTATTTGATGCATTCTTTTGAGGAATTATTTGGTCGAGTAACTTCTCTAAATTGCTGTTAGAAGATCCTCCTTCCTCGACCGCTTGCTTCGCAGTTTCCTTCAATTTTCCAATTCTTCTCCTCATTTTCACTCCTTCCTCTCCGCCTATCAAATTCCTCACCAACGCCGCCACTTCTTCTCTTTTCACCGTCTGTTTCAAGTGCAGTCCTATGCTCCACTCTTCACAAACGAATTTCGCATTTGTATGTTGCTCGGCAAAGAAGGGCCAGCATATCATAGGCACTCCCGCGCATATGCTTTCCAACGTGGAGTTCCACCCGCTATGAGTCAGAAATCCTCCCACAGAAGGGTGGGACAGTACTTTTATCTGGGGCGCCCACCCCACCAACAGACCTCTATCCTTTGCTTCCTCAATAAATTCCTTGGGCAATATGGCAGATTCACCGTTAACTATATCTGGCCGGATAACCCACAAAAAGTGTTGGTTGCTGGAGGCCAATCCCCATGCAAATTCCAGGAGTTGTTCATTGGACAAAACTGCAATGCTTCCCAAACAAACGTACACTACAGAGCATGGATTGTGTGTATCCAACCATGTGAGGCAGCAACTTTCTTCATTCCACATACTCAATTCATCGGAGGGTCCTTCTTTACTCTTACAATGAAATGATTGAGATAACAGTAGAGGACCGATGGGATATACACGGAAGTTAACTCTGAGTGCCTCCAAGACAGGGCCTTCGAGTTCTTCGAATGTGTTAACTATTAGGGCAGCTGCTGATAGAGTACTTTGGCCTTCAATTATTCCACTCTGAAATCCCGGATCCGAAATGTCTGTGACTAAGAGGAAGTTGGGAAGGTCCCTCAACCGCAGTGGGGGCATTCCCGGGATGCAAGTGATTCTCACTTCATCAAGATATTCCTTGGTGAGGCAGCTCTCATCTGTCAAACATGAACATTATTCATTACAATACAAAGTACAGAGGCAATTCAATCCAAAGTGCGAAGAGCAGATTGAAACTACAAAGATATGAAATGTACACAATTGTTTAAAGTACAGAAAATGCTTAGGACAATATTAGCAATGTCCTTTACCCGCTCAAACATTTCTGGCAATATCCCATATACAGACTGGAGAAAGTCTAACCATTTTCGAATCACTTTGTTCATTTTCAGTGACATATTGACAAACTTGTGCATTTCATAATAGTGACTTGAATTATAGTGAGTTTGGGAGGTTTCTCTAAGCTTTTAGAGCATAAGAATAAAATTTTAAATCAAACTAAATAACTATTTTCTTTAGGTCCTATAAACCAAAGATTGGTTTCCGTAGACATTAACCATCATCATCATCATCATTATTTGAATCATTTTTTTGATGTAGTGTTTAAATCATGTTTTTAATAGTGAAAATGAATTCAATACCATAAAAAAATTTTAAACACCCAAAATCTTAGAACCTAAATATACAAAAATTCATGCAAAATTTTATAAAAATCTTCCATAATTTTCATTAAAAATATATATTATATAAAAAAAATATATAAATTTATATTTACTTTTTATATTACTTAAAGTTTTATATTTTAATTTCTCTAAATTGTAATATTTTGAACTGTATAAAATTATTTTTTAAATTTAATTATATAAATTTTGCAATTAATTATAAAAACATATAATTTTTTGGAAATAAATTTTATATAATATTTTAAAATGTTTAATGTTTTAAGTGAATATTATATTTTCTTTTTTTATAATAAATTATTTCCAAAAAGTATGTATCCATAATTTATATATTTAAAATTAAAATGAAACTTTCTCTATAAATATAAAATAACCCTATGTAAAAATCATAATTAGAGTATATATAGTTTTTTTTTATTTAACAAATATATCACTTTCCAACTTAAATTATCCTCTTTAGTTATAAAGATAAATATATCATATTGTCTTTTTTAATTTAAACTTGTAAATTTGTAAGAGAAAAACACATATATTATTAAATGTTACTTATATACCTAATAACATTTTATATTAAGGAAAATTTGAATGATAAAGTTTTTTTCCCTTTGTTTTAAAGAAAAAGTTGATATCATTTTGGTCCTAAATGTCTAGTTTCTAGTTGAATATATAAAATAGTTACCGATCAACTATAAAATAGTTACCGACCAAAAATTCAATATGTAAAACATTATAGCATAATATTTGTAAGTTCACTGAAATGATCAATACTCCATGAAAATATCAATAGTGTTTGGAATTGGTTGTAGTTGTAGGATTTGAATGGTTCCAAAGTTACTTATCAATATAATTCATTTTTTAATGTTTTTTCATGGCCAACAAAATTATATATATAATTTGTTTAATTATATATATTATATTGATTTAACAAAATGTAATTATTAAAATAAATAAATTTTAAAAATTAGTTTAGATAATTAATTATAAATCAACATTAAAAAAAAAAATAAGATAATAAAAATGTTATGGGAAGAATATAGTTAGAAATGAAACTCTATCTATTTAAGAATCCAATTATGACATACATAAAAATATTTTTATAAGAGGTTTATTTATTTTTAATTCAAAGTAAGTTTTTATTGCTTATGAGTTAAAATGGGTAAAAAGAAATAACAAAATAAAGAAAATATATGTTAAATAAAATAAAAATAAAAATTTATATAATAATATAATATATTTTATATAAAAGATATTTAAATAATAAATATAATATAATTTTTTAAATAATATGATGATGATAATGATGGTTAATGTTCACTAAGATTAAATTTTGGTTTATCTGATCTAAAGAAACTAATTATTTAGTTTGTTTTAAAATTGTACTCTTATGCTCAAAGAGCTTGGAGAGAAGCCTCCTTAGCTCACTATAATTTTGACATGTTAAAAGGCTAGGAAGGTCAGTATTGCAACAAAGATTATGAAACTGAGTGATTTTCATTCTCAATGTTCATATTCTCACAAAGATGGCAGATCTTTTCCACCCGTGGTGTTTTAGGAACTTCCCAACTCACTGTTTCACTATGGGGCTCATGGGAGTTCGTTCTTATCTTAGCTATATTATTTTTTTTCTATGAGCTAGTTATAATAGAGAGATGCTTTTGATCTTCTAGAGTAGGGTTGATAACCTCCTTATAATATCTTAATTTTCTTTTAGCCTCTAAATATTTTTCACACCACATTTTCTCTTTAAACTTAGAAGTAACAATATTTTTAATGTTATTAATATTTTGCAATGCAACATTTTCATCGATCTCCCAATAGTTTAACCAAGCCTTGGTATCTTTATAGAAACCTAGTTTGAGCGTTAAGGTGGTTTTGACTGGAATTTAAAGCTAGCTTAGGAAGTCTATGGTCTCCCATGTTATTGATTTTGTGTTTGTACAATAGGAGCCTAGTCATAGCTAAGTTCTCTATAGGGGAAATACCCACTTCTATAAAGAGATTAGTATATGGTGTATTGCTTTTAATTTTGAGGTTATAAGTTATAAATCAATCTTTCTCCACAATTCTCTAAAAATGCTGCAATCTCAAACCACACATCCATAAAATATATATTATTTTATAAAAAAATTGAACAAATTCACTATTATTAATAGATGTGATCACATAGAGTCATAGAGCACTTATTTTATGAGTTCTCAATGAAAAATACCACAATCAATTGATGTAACTTTCTAGACTTATATATAAAATAAAATATTAATAATATAAAGAATATATTAAAATATTAAATAATTTTTATATAGTTAATAAAAATTATTTTTATATATTTATTATGAATTTTAAAAAAAATATCTAATATTATTCTTTTTAGTATTAATAATAATATATATAAAAATTCTGATGTATTATTCATAAAAAAATTTATGAACTATTAGAAATCAAAATTTCTAAATTTCTTTCTTAACATTTTCCATGCTTAATAAAGACCCAAAACTTGTCTTCCTCCTTACTATTCCTCCCAAATCCATTTTGTCCTTATCTTTTTCAAATCCATCTTCCATAGTCTACCAGAGGGGCTTGCACATTTTGGGTAACCCTAGTATTTTTGTCCATTTATTGGGGCATCCGACTTCCAGGTCAGTGTTAGAGGCTATGGCCATGATTAGGGCCTTTTCAGATACCTCAACATAAAAACCTTTTGTGAAAATTTTGGTATTGACCTCCACCGCTAACGATTATGAGACGGATGCAACCAAGCATGTTGTCAATAGATTGAATCACCCTTTGATCAGAAAGATAGCCGGATCCATGTTGTCAATAGATTGAATCACCCTTTGATCATAAAGTTGGCCGGATCCAACCCCATGGAGAAAATTGTGACGTCTCAATATGCACTAGTTCAAAGAATCTCTTCACGACTAGAAAACAGACCAAGATGGTTTACATCGTTAGAGCCCATGTAGCTGTATTACGGTTTTCTCCGTCTGATCTCGAAACATAGTGAAGAAAAAAAAGGCTGGACTTATGTTTATGGGAGATTTTTGGATTTCTTATATTATAATCAAATAATTAACTTGATTGATGAACATCAAATTTTGGAATATCTCTGACATTTACAATTTTAAGAAAAAAATTTATGTCAAAATTGGTGATGATTAGTTGCAGCGGCAATTTAAAGTGAAATTTATTTTCCAATCCATCGATCCAAAAGTGAAATTTATTTTCCAGTCTATTGATTCATAAATACGTTGAGACAGACTCATTATTAATTACAGGCAGTAACTTAACCAGTAGTCTATAGTGCCACTTTTTGAAGGTTTTTATGGTAGTTTTTTTCGGTATAATTTCTCTAAATTTCTGCGGGAATTTATTGAAAATAGTAGTTTGATGGGTAATCTTGCACAATTTAAGTGCCTTAGTGGTATTTTAGGGTGTTGAATCCATATATATGCAGTAAAAAAACTAATTTAATTAACAGAAATCAAGATTTTATCCCAGCATCTGAAACTCCAAAAAGTCGCACTAAAAACAACTCCCTTAACTCTTATTTTCCTTCCAATCCATTAGCCATAAATACGCGGAGACAGAAAATACTCACCATAAAATTAAAGCAAGTACATAATTTTGTGGTTGGCATTTCCTGCCTCCACGCATTTATGGGCCGATGGAATTACAATTACTAGAAGAGTCAACTATGATGTTGACATTTGTTGCGTACCTTTGAGAGGAAGATATCCTTTGTCGACGAGCAGAGGAATGGAAAAATAAGCGGTGAAACCGAAGGCACTGGTCGGCCAGAAGGCAACTCTGGGAACACCATATTCGTTTGCAACATCCTGCGTCTTCGATAAAAGTCCATCCGAGACTATAAAGGTGACTGGAGGAACGTTGGGAAAATTGCGGAGCCTGTCCATCAACTTGCGGAAGTGAAAATGAGCGTTAGCTGCCATAGATTCGAAGAGGACAGGAACATTTTGATTTCGAGTGCAGCCATTTCGGGGAGGCAGGCCGTCAGGCAGAGTTTCGAATCTTATATTACTATTCATATGATTCTTATTACCCATTATGGAATCATCATCATGGGTCAAAATTATAACCCCAGATTCAGCCAGACGCCTTTGGACAAATTCTGTAAGAACGAAAGTGATATAGAACTCGCGGGTGGACAAAACATGGGCCAAATTCATAAAAGGCTTTATGTGGCCCTGCAGGGGAAACGGAAATAATACAGCATGGGGTGATCGCTTATCAACTGAAACTGATTGTGTGGCTTCCATGTGTTCATTCATTTGTCACCAAAAGAAAAATAGAGGGATCTGAATTCAGGAAGAAGCAGGGTGCTGTAGAACTCTTTATGGAGATTTTTCAAAACATTAATTACTTCCTCATTACAGTTGCAGGTCTGCAAATAGAAACATAAAAGTAAAATTGAAGATTTACTTTTAAGGTAATATCTAATATCTATGTAATATCTAAGGATGTTCGAAAGTGAATGTTGGGAATTTGGTGGGAAGCTGATCAAATTGAGTGAGTGATTTGTTTGGAAATAGAAGGACTTGAAAGGAAAATATTTTATAAGCCCAGAGATTAGGGGTGAAGAATAAGTAGATTTCTTATCACACTATTAGAGTTAGTGTATCTCTTCGTTGAAAATGGAAAAAAATTATTTTTGGATGACTAGATCTTTTCTGTTGCGGTTGTAGCAATTGTTATCTAATCAAACAGTTTCACTTTAAATTAAAAATATGGAGTTGTTTATATGGAGTTGTTTTTAGTGTGATGTTTTGGAGTTGTTAGTGTCTTGGAATTCCACAGAAAAAATTGAGATGAAATCTTGATTTGTGTTATTTAAACTGGTTTTTCGACTACATATATAGATTCAACATGTTCAGAAAACCCAAAGAACTTCGATTGTGCAAAGGTTATCTATCAAGCTTGTGATTTCAATAAATTCCTGTCCAATTTTAGAAAAATTAGATTGAAAAAACTTCCAAAAAATAGCACTAAAAACAACTCGTCAATCAATATTTTTCAGGTCAGCCCGAAAATTAATGTTTCATTGGCATAATAGAACATTACAATGAGAGATAATTGGAAACGATTTTCCAACTGGTTTTTTTTTTTCAGTGGTGGTAAATTGGTTTAGTAACGTAATTTTACTTGTAAGTTAAAAAATAAATTGATGTAATTATTTAAATTGATTATATTTATAGATATTGTGCATAGCATAGATCTATTTTAAGATTTTTTTTTAGTATGGATCTAATATGATCCTAGAGGGATCAATTTCTTTACATGTAAATTTGTTTAGAGTGCAAATTACAATGTGTAATGTATAACCAAATAAACATTGAAAGTTTGATAGGACCTTTCATTTTCTTTTTTTCTCCTTTTTTTATTCTATCTTCATCAACATGTCCCCATAACAGCGTGCCTCATCACCCTTTAACCAAAACACCACAGAGAGTATATGACAATATTAATTTGTATTAAAATATTTTATTATAACAGGCTTTGAATATTTTTTATATACAAAATTAAAATATTTTATTTTAACAAATTTTTTCTTACCTATACATATAAATATATATGAAGTTAATATCCACATAAATTACTTAAAGTAGATCTTCAAATAATTTATTCAAATTTATTGTTAAAATATTTTTGAAAAGAATAAAGTTTAAACATGTTATTCACACATTTTTTCTTCCATTTAATTATTTTATAATAGATTATTTTTTCTTTTATTATAGTCAATATTTTTTTTTTATTTAAAGAGACACATAACAATAAGATAGATAAACAGCTAATTTATATTATATGAAATAAAATAATTTTTAAAAAATAACAATTATAAATTATATGATTAATATATCTATAAAAATAAAATACAAAGTCGAATTAAAAAAAAAAAAACACTAAAACTTATAATCTATATTATATATTCAGTAAAACAAGCAGATTTTTCTTGAGGATAAAACATATTAAATATAAAAACATGGTAAATGACAAATGAAAGTATATATATATATATATATATATATATATATATATATATATATATATATATATATATATATATATATATATATATATATATATATATATATATATAATTTATTGGTTTTTATTTTTAATATTTTTTAATTGATGTCATGATTTTTAAAGATAGTCTAAATGTTTAGCATTTAGATATTATATTTTGGAGTTGTTTAATAAGATGGAAGAATTGCTTTAAAATTGGCCAAAAAAATTTAAGAAATCTTATAGTAATAATGGTTGAATCATGATTTTGATAGTGGAAAAAGATTCAGCACCATCAAAAGCCTTTAAGGTGTTCTAAAATTTGATAATTATAATATGGATTTACAAAAATCTCTGCCAAATTTTTTTAAAATTATTAAAATTTTCATGATTTAATAAAAAAAAAAAAATCTAGTTTCTTAAATGACAACCTCATGTTAATAAAAGAAAAAGGCCACACTGACACCCTGAGTAACCATTGCATGTAAATTATGTTATCAGCATAGCATCTTCTACGGACTTGAGAGTGCTATGACTGAGGCCGGCACTGTGCCGGTGTTCACATGCAGCAGAAACAATAAATATAGAAAACGCACACTGACACCCTACTGGAATTACGGGGTGAGGCTGGCACTGTGGCGATGTTAACGGCAGGCGAAAAGCAAATATAGAAAAAAGGCCATACTGACACCCTCACTGACTATTGCATGTAATTTAGCCTCTCAGTGTTATCTACTGAAATTACGGGTGAGGTTGGCACTGTGGCGGTGTTTGACTTACAACAGAAAAACAAATATGAGAGCAGAGAAGATGGGTATGGTCAAAATAGATAAAATAGATTTATCTGGCAAATTTGAGTGTTTCTACATATATTTTTGTGTTTTTATAGTTTTAAGTAAAAAATTTGATCATCTTACCAAATTTTTTATTTTATTTGACATGCAAATCACCCCATGACGAACAATTTGCTCATCAAATTTCACCCAATATAACATCTTATAAGCACACCGTCTTCCACGGAATTAATGGCATTATCTACTAGATTTATGGATTACAGTGGCAGTGCTAACATACCACTCTAATATGGACGTTGTCTAAGCAGGTGAAAATTACTTGTCTAAGCCGGCGATGATTTCGCTTTCATGGGGATTTTTTCCTTGGAATTTGGTGATTTAAAAAAGAAAAACTGAAATTGAGGATTGTTTGAATTTTTTTAAATAATGGAATGTATTTAAGAACCTCATGGGAAGTACTCAAAATTTTCAAAATTGTAATCTGAATTTTAAAATAAATTTAGATAATTTTTCGAAATCATACAGAAAAACCATACTATTTTGAGCAAAAACTTGGTCTCTTTAAGATATTCATGATTTAGAATCATTTCTTAGAATTTTCAATAAATCATTCTAAGTGAAAGGATTCTACATCATTCTTAACATCATTCTAAAATGTTTTTATAAGGGCATTTTTAAGACATTTTTTAAAGACAAAACAAAAATCATTTGAGACAAAAATATTTTAAGACAATTTTATATTTAAGAAAAAAATATTTTATGACAAAACTTTATATTTAAAACTAAAACAGTTTGAAATAAAAATATTTCAATACAAAACTTTATATTTAAGTCAACAATAATTTGAATAGAAACATTATATTTAAGACAAAAACACTTTGAGACAAAAATATTTTAAGACTAAACTTTATATTTAAGACCAAAAAAATTGACACAAAAATATTTTAAGACAACAAATAGTAGGGTAATAATGTTAGATCTAAGACTTTTGTGATCCATAAAGTAGAGTTAATCACATTATTATTATTCAGTCTATAGGACAATAATGTTAGATCTAAGACTTTCGTGATCCATAAAGTAGATAGATGTCTTTCAGATAAATCACATTATAATTATTTGGTATGTAGGGAAATAATGTTAGATCTAAGGCTTTTGTGATCCATAAAGTACATAGATGTCTTTCAGATTAATCACATTATTATAATAATGTTACATTTAATTCTTTTGTGATCCATAAAGTAGATAAATGTCTTTCAAATTAATCACATTATTATTATTTGGTATGTAGGGTAATAATGTTAGATCTAAGACTTTGTGATCCATAAAGTAGATAGATGTCTTTCCTATAAATCACATTATTATTATTTGGTCTGTAGGGAAATACTATTATATCTAAGACTTTTGTGATCCATAAAGTAGATACATGTATTTCAGATTAATCACATTATTATTATTTGGTATGTAGGGAAATAATGTTAGATCTAAGACTTTTGTGATCCATAAAGTAGATAGATGTCTTTCGAATTAAACACATTATTAATATTTGGTCTGTACGGAAATAGTGTTAAATCTAAGTCTTTTTTTATCCATAAAATAGATATAATGTTAGATCTAAGACTTTTGTGATCCATAAAGTAGAAAGACATATATCTACTTTATGGATCACAAAAATCTTAGATCTAACATTATTACCCTACAGACCAAATAATAATAATTTTATTAATTCGAAAGACAACTATCTACTTTATGGATCACAAAAGTATTAGATCTAACATAAAAAAATATATTTAAGGGAATTAAAATTAAGACCAAACCCATTTAAGACAATTAACAATTAAGAGAAGACCATATTAATTTAAGACAATATTATCTAAGTACTTATAGCAACACTGTTATTTCACTTACCATTCATGTTATCTAATATAAAGACAACTATTTGTTGGGCTCTTCATTTTAGTCTAATCTAAAAAGCACTACAACTTTTCCTAGTAAGATGGACATCAACTCCTATTCTGTCACTTTGATCTTTGCTGGTCTACTTAGAATATTTATAATATTTTTAACTAATTTTTAATTATTTAATTTAATGTATATTTATTTCAAATAATAATAATGTGATTAATCCGAAAGACATATATCTACTTTATGGATCACTGTTGACCCTCATTTTTTATCCAATTTTGTTTAAGTAAATACACTTTATTACCATGCTATCCATCCATATAACATCATATTCACTGTATTTTTTTCAATTAATGCATATCTAGGTATATAAATTAAGTTTTAAAACTTTTTATAAGTGTTTATAAAAATTAAATTTTAAGTGCATTTTTTGACCAGACCAAAAATTCTTGTAATGGCTTAATTGATGTCATACTTGCATGACACCTGGGCTTGAGCTGAATACATTTCTAGAAAGCTTGGGAACTAATATTTGATGTACACCTATTGGTTAGGTCAAACTGAGCTTAAAGAGGCCTGATCAAAGGTCAAATTTAGTATTTTATGGGATTTTCCAGATTTTGAGAGATTAGATGGATGAGCTCAACCTGAATAGATAGGATAAGGATACCTATGGCTATAGGAGACATTTTAGATGGGTTTTTTTTTTTTCATATTTTATATATTTAAGCATAAGACATTGAATACATTCATATGTAGAATTTGTATAACTTAACTTTGATATTTCTGAAACTTTGGGAGTTAATTGAAAGACTTGTTCTGTTTCCTTTGTTACTATTCTATATGGTGAATTCTTGACTGATTTTTAGTAGTTGAAAGCACTTACAATGTGTGAGGCAAGGGTGGAGGGCCCCAACACTGAGTTAAGTGCACTTTGTGAGAAAATATTTCGGTAAAAATCACATCAGAATAATTTTGGTCGATGCGTTTCGAACCAGCCAGTGTGGTTCATCATCAGGAAAAGATGAAGAATCTGATCAGATAACCCAATTAAATAGATAAGAAAATGTTCAACTAGCCGTTTGTAAGATAACGACTTACAAACAGCTAGTTGAAGATTTTCTTATCTATTTAATTGGGTTATCTAATCAGATTCTTCATATTGTCTTGATGATGAACCACACTAGCTGGTTCGAAATGCGTCGACCAAAATTATTCTGATGTGATTTTTACCGAAAGATTTTCTCACAATTTGTGGATCACAGAAGCCAATTTCCTAATATT